>JBBMEG010034427.1:0-21298 GCA_037832605.1 Cyclanthera cordifolia
TGCTTTTGTTTAAACGGTTTTCTTGAATGAAGAAAATTGTTAGAGGAAATTTTGAACCTTCAAATAAACGTTTCAACCTCGGTAAAACTCCCGTTCTAATTTGAAATTGGCAAATTTAGGTCATAAAAACAATGCATTGGTACTGACTTGGAAATTGAATTTGAACCAATTTCATTGCTTCAAACTTGATTGAGCTTGGACTTCCACAATTGTAAGATATGGTCACATTTGAATGTTGTCACAAAATTTTCATTGGTTTGTAGTTTAAACATAAATCAACTTTTGTCATTTAAGTTTGAATGAACTTTGAACTTGATAAACCTTTACACTTAGATCTTGGAAGAGGACAAATTCCTCTTCTCTTGAATTTGATTAGAATTAAAATTAATGTAGGATTGAAATCAATTTCTTCCTTGCATTCGATTACGACTTTAAGCTTCCAATTTGTATATATGAGTTATATACTTTGCTATTGATTTTATACCAAGAATGATAGAAAATTTGTATTTTTTTATTTACCCCAATTTAGTCCATAAAATTTTTTTGAGTCACATCACATTTGAGTAAAAGACGTGGCTTCCACATTTACATAGAATCATGTCAAAATGAGAAAAATATGAAATTCTTTCATTCTTTCTCAGTCTTTTTTTTTTTGTAAGAAGCCAATTATCTCCATGAATAAAATTGATTTTGTAACAACCCGACTTTTCGCTCCCTGTTTTACAAGGTTAGTTTTATAATTTTTGGGCTTACCGGGAACCCCGCGAGTCGTTTTAAAATTTATTTTTGGTTTAAAGTGGTTATTAAAGTTATTTCTCAGAAGGTGTGAAGTCGGATTTTAAAAAACTAAGGGTATTTTGGACATTTTTAGCCCTAGGGGCATTTTGGTCATTTTGCAGGGGATTTTTGTCTTTATAAATAAAGCCAAATAGCAAATCATTGGGTTATAATTTTGTCTTCACAGAAAACCGTGCCCCGTCGTCAGATTTCTAGGTCTTTGTGCTCCCAGCTGACAGCCGCCGACAAGGTCATCATCGCCGCCTGACAGCCGCCGACAACTGCGTCAGATTCAGCGTCTAGCCATTCTCTAGTCGCTGCCGCCGCCACTATCTCGGATCCAATCAGAAGCAGGGAACGTGCGCCGACAGCCACTGCACCCGACAGTGCTAGACCTGACACGGTCGGCCTGCGCCCTCAGCTCCGTCCAGCCACTCCTAGAGCGCCACGTGTCGCTGTCGCCGCCTTACCCAACCCGAGCCTGACACCTAGCCGACACCGAGCCGGATGATCACCGAACCTATATAAATTGTCACCCGAGCCTGAGGCAGCGAATCCGAGAGTGCCACGTACGCCCAAAGCGACAGCCGTTGTCCCCTGCGAGTGAGCTTCACGCACCACCGTCGCCTTTTCACGCTCCTCCGTCGCTTTTGCACGCGCCGCCGCCGCCGGTTACTATTTCGGTCACGCGCCCCCGCCGTCTCGCCGGAAAACTTTCGGGTAGTGTATTTTGAGTATTTTCGACGTTCCGACTTCATTTTTTATGGTTTGGAGGCCAGATTCTCACTGTTTGCATTGTTTTGAATAGTTAAGCTTGGAAAACGGTTCCGAGACGCGTAATTCGAGTACGATAAAGGAACCCAGTGTTCTCGATCAAGGTAAGGGGATTTCTTGGCATTTTTGCGAGCCTTATAACTAAGAAACTGCACGTGTAGTTTAATTTAAATTAAGTTTACAAGATGTCTTGTGCCTTGCTTGCCGGTTATTTATGAATTGTGTTTATGCCTATATATGTATGTTTCATGACTGTCATGTGTATGTTCTGAATACGCTCATGAGCGGGTGACCCATTAGAAGACTCGGGAGTGGCATTCCCTAACAGGGTAGCCCCGGATGAGTGTAATTTTCACCTTATGAGACCCGGTAGTGGCATGTCCCTTCGGGATAACCCTGAAGTCATTTTCATTATCCAGCAAGCATCTGATCTATTTAAGTCCTACGGGACTCCGGTGTCTCTATTCTATATTCACTCTCGGTTCCATGTTTATGCTTCATATGTTTTAATACGTTGTTTTCGATTGGAAACCTTATTGAGTTTTATAACTCACCTTGTTTTCTTCTATGGATTCCACAGGTATGCATAAACTCTACCAGGATGGCTCATCGGTGAAGCTGGAAAGACCATGGGCCTGAGACGTGTGATGTTGGGTTTAGGACATTTCTTTTGTTTGAGTCATTTAAACTACATCTTTAGAACTAATTTCCGTTGCATGACGTTTTATCTCTTTTCTTGGATTTATCTTAAATTGGGTACCCGTTTACATGTTTTGGATGACTTTTATTGTTATTAAATGAAGCATTATTGACTGGATCCCTGCACTTTAAGGGTTATTTTAAACTTGCATGTCTGAGTAGTATAGAGTCGACTCGGGTTGGGACGGGTCTTTATAGTTGATATCAGAGCAGTTAGTCATAGGTTATGTAGACTGACTTACATTGTAAGTTGTTGAGTCTCATGGTCTTCAGCTGCCGATCGTCATTAGGTATTCGATGTGTATTTTCTTTAATTATTTATTTTAACAAACATGAGTAGTTAGAATTAAATTCGAATTATGTTCGTAAACTGTGAACTGCTATGTTATGCTGTGTTACGTTATTAGTAGACTTAAATGTTGAGCGAGAGGGAACCACAGGCATATATTTGTTTTTGGTATATCACATTTTTTTTCTCTGATTTTTCAATTCCTCCTCCAACATCATTTCAAATCTATTATTTAATCCTATCTAACATCGTTTAAGGTGTGTTTGGGCCATCCAGAATGAAGGGAGAAAATGAGAATGAAGATGATTACCGGTATTTGAGGCATCAATAATCATTTCTCAAAATATCGCTTCTCCAAAATCATCATTTTATTCACCTCCTAACTACTTTATATTCTTTCCATAACAATTTTATATTCTCCTCCTAACTATCTTTCATTTATATCATACTCATTATTTTATTTTACTTGTTTAATAATCTAATATTTTATTTCTTACAAGATAGTTAGATAAATATAATATTCATTACACCTACATATGACATTATTATCAACATTGCATATTCTCGTATTGTTTTAAATAATTAACGTTGTAAGATGAAAAAAAATAAATATTAAATTAATTATTATTTTCACATATACTTATGCACATATCATTTACGGTTCTTTTGGATTTAGTTTGTTATTTTAGTTAATTAACACTTTACCAAATTATTGTAAGTGTTTCTTCCTATACAAATAGAGGGGATTGAATACATAATAAACATGTTACTTATTTACCCTAAATAATCTGATATGATATCAGAGCAAATTCTATGATTTTTTTTTTCTCTTCTTCTTGCCTGCGAATTTCTTCAATCGTTTTTTTTTTCTGATCTTCATCAATGGCGGATCCAACGATTGAACGCGACAATGACATAGCGGCTATCGACGCCCAATTAAACCCATATTTGTTGCACCATTCATTTGCAACAACTTATGTATTGGTTTCGCAACCGCTTCTTGGTGCTCAGAACTCTGTTTCTTGGAAATGTGCTATGACAATCGCTCTCTCAGGAAAAAATAAAGAGGGGTTTGTGAATGGAAAAATCACGAAACCATCTGATGAAAGATTAGCGGCAGCCTGGAAATGCAACAACGATATTATTACATCATGGGTCATTAGTTTTGTCTCGAAGGACATTGCCGCAAGCATCGTTTACACCAGACTGCTAAAGAAATTTAGGATGAATTGGGAGAAAAATTGAAAGAAAGCAATGGCCTCGTATTTCCAACTTCGAAGAGAGTTAGCCACGATAAATCAAGGTACCAATTCAATAGAGACTTATATTACGAAATTAAAAAAAATCTGGCAGGATTTGAGTGATTTCAGACCTAGCAATGATTGTACATGTGGAGTATTGAAGCCATTCTTGGTACATCTTGATTCTGAGTTCGTTATGGTTTTTCTTATGGGGGTGAATGAATCTTATAACCATATACGATCCCAAATTCTGATGATGGATCCTATACCATCAATCAACAAGGTGTTTGCTTTAGTGATACAAGAAGAACGCCAACGAGCAGCAAGTTCAAATACTTTTTACTCCTCGGCCATAAATGATCACGCTACACTTTTAGCACCAGAAAATACAAAGAAAAATTATGATCCACAACAAAAGAAACGTGACAATAGATTGATTTGTTCCAATTGTGGATATAGAGGTCACACGGTTGATAAATGCTACAAGTTACATGGATACCCCCAGTTATCAATCCCGTTCAAAACCAAAAAGTTCTAGCGAAAGTAATCCAAAACAGACAGTAGTGAATTGTGTTTTCAATGGAAATTCAACAATAGAATCAAGTTGCTTTGCTAGTTTAAATTCAGAACAACATTCCCAGTTGATGGCATTACTTCATTCTAAACAACAGAATAATTCATCCTTCATTTCACATACTTCAAGTATTCTTTCAGATTTTCAACATGTTAATACATCTTCTAGCATTTGGATAATTGATTCAGGAGCTACACGCCATGTCTGTCCTTATCATCATTTATTTCATAATTAGCAAAAAGTTTTTGATGTCAACATTGTATTGCATACTACTTTTCGTATGACTGTTGAATATATTGGAGATATTTGGTTAACTGAAGACATAATCTTGCGAGATGTGTTATATGTGCGAAAATTTTCTTACAATCTTATATCAGTCAGTATTTTGCTGATGTCTGTGGATATAGATGTTATATTTTCAAATACATCTTGCATAATACAGGACAAGCACCGATTAAAGAAGATTGGCAAGGCTAAGCTTCAGAATGGGTTATATGTAATGAATGTTAGATCTGATCATTTTGTTAACTCAGTCTCGACATCCACATGGCACAATCGTTTGGGCCATCTCTCAAGTCAGCAGTTAGAATTGATGAAAGACACATTAGAATACACACGACGCCTTTCTAAGGATTGTCATATATTCCCTTTAGCTAAACAACGTAGAATATCATTTCATTATCACAATAATGTAGCTCAATCTGTATTTGATTTGGTGCATTGTGACACTCGGGGAACTTTTAAGGAACCAACATATAATGTATTTCGATATTTTTTTACTATTGTTTATGACTTCTCTAAATATACATGAGTTTACTTGATGCATGCAAAATCAGATGCTCTTAGTATTGTACCTTGTTTTTTCAAACTAATACAAACTGAGTACTCAAAGACAATCAAAATTTTTAGATCTGATAATGCGCCTCAGCTAAGATTCACTAAATTTTTTGAGTCCACCGACACATTACATAAATACTCTTGTGTTGAGAGACCACAACAAAATTCAGTTATAGAACGTAAGCATGAACATCTTTTAAATGTTGCTAGAGTATTATTTTTTTCAATATAAATTCCCTTTGAGCTTATGGAGAGAATGCATACTTACTGCCACATATCTTATTAATCGGGTTCCTATGCCTCTTCTTTCTAATATCACACCATTCAGTATACTTGCACAACAAGATGTAGTGACGATGTTGAAAAGTCAAAGGTCACTCTAGCGATGATGCATCTAGGCGACAACGCCAAACTGTGGTGGCGATCGCGTTATATCGATCCAAGAAGGGAGATGTACCATCAACACATGGGAACAGCTGAAGAAAGAGTTGCGGTCTCAGTTCTTCCCCAAGAACGTTGAAATCCTGGCAAGACGTAAGTTACATGAACTAAGACATACATGGTTGATCCAAGATTATGTCAAGCAGTTTGCGGGGCTAATGTTAGACATCCGAGGCATGTCAGAGAAAGACAAATTCTTCTGTTTTGTTGAACGACTAAAGTCGTGGGCAAGGTCAAAAGTTTACAAACAAAGAGTTCAAAACCTTGTCGGAAGCCTTTACAGCCGCAAAAAGGTTGTTTAATTTGAAAACCGATGGCAACAGTGAGAAAACTCAAGATGTGAGGCGAGACAATGTCTCTCGCCACGAGATACAAGGGACAGCCGCCCTAATTCTCCCAATAGTGGGGGAGCAGGCCAGTCGAGGACAAGCAAAGAACAAGGTCACCTACGAAAACAAGGAGAGAAACTTCTCAGCCGACTGGCTATAATCAAGGACCTCTCAGTTATTTTCTCTGCAAAAGCCCAAATAAAGTAGAGGAATGTCCTAATCGACCCGCCTTAAATGCTCTGCGAGCGTCACTTAAGGAAAAGACAAGAGACGAAGAGGACAATGAAGCCAAGATGACGCAACTAATAGCCCTCGAAGAAGAGGAAAGAGAAAACTCTCACGTCGGCGCACTCAAGTATCTGTCGGCCTTGCTAAAGAGTGTCATTGAGCCGAAGGAAGTACCAAGCAAAGGCCTTATGTATGTCGATGCATGGTTAAACTATAAAGCAGCGAAAGCTAGACGTCTGAATGTAAGCTGGCATAAGGATGAATGACGGATGAAAGCCGTCAATTCTGTAGCTCTACCTGTGTCAGGACTCTTGAAGAGTGCAAATGTCAAACTGGGCGATTGGACCGACAAAGTTTACTTTGTGATCGTTAAGATGAATGACTTTGATGTCATATAGGGGATGGAGTTCTTGCTCAAGCACAAGGTCATTCATATACCGCTTACTGAATGTTTAGTCATTAGCGGGTCTAGCCCAATGACCGTGAAGACTAGGATGAAGCACCCAAGTAGCGTTCGCTTGTTGTTGCCCCTCTAAATGAAAACGGTGCCCAACAATGATCGAGAGAACTAGTCTCGAGTCGAGAAGTCTCCCTCTAAGGACAGGAGACAGAAGTCTGTGATAGGGTAGAAGTTCCCAGATGAAGCGCCCATGCACCAAAGCGACAGGGTCAGCCCAAGACGGCGCCTTTCTAAAATGAGCAGTCTGCCGGTTCTCCTACACAATGCCTTTGAAGTCTTAGGTGAAGAGACAGAACAAGCCGACGTCAAGAGTCCAAGCCTACAGAAGTTTCTTGAAGACTAGCGAAGCGTGATGAACATTGAAGTTCGGTCGGACTGCAAGGGCAAATGGTATGCCTCTAACGATCACTGAGTTCGAGTAGAGCTAGTTGACGAGGACGTCAACAACCTAAGTGGGGGAGAATGTTAGGGTCTTGCTTTTTCAGTACGTGTTGCACATGGCTGCATGAACCTCTACACCCCTTTTCATCATGTTTTTATGTTATTTTGTTATTATTGCATGTTAGGATAGTTGTCTTCATTTTGTGTTAGGTGTTGACTCCTCGCCATTTTCATATGCAAGGGTGTTACATTAGTTATGGTCCAAAATGTACTATAGGGGGTACTGACTCTTGAAGCTTCCGTCCTACCAAGCTATTATATGATGAATGCAAGCTAGTTGTTGTGTCCCTTATTGCATCTTGTCATATAACTTTTAAAGACAAACCGTATTTTAAAACGTTCTTTCTCTCTCTTTCGAAAACCTTTTCACGATGCTCGTGATAGAGGTTGCCCTGGTTATGCCACCCACTATGTTATTTTCGTTTGGATGACTTGCTCGTTGGGTTAGAGCATGTGGCTCATGATCGCTTTCCAACCACAACAAAGTTGGATTGTGACACCGAGCACTGCGACGCTATGCGCAATAAAATAACTCAACAAATGCAGGCTTGCAATTATTATAAGGTGCGCCCTAGGTGTTACATGTGAGGCGTCTTTGTTGAAGTGGATTGCAGAATGTAAGGCCTCTACAGTGTGCATGACAAAAGGTGGCGACAAAGCTACATCTAACGTCATTGAACATATGCCTATGAACCTCTAAAGTTTCCATCTTCTTTCTTATTTGTGACTAATTGTGGGAATGAGGTTGATACATACAAACCCTATTCTTATTAAACAACTTACTTAAATTATGATTTCTACCATCAAACTTCCTAGAATTACAAAATAGTTCATAACCTCATAATATTTATGAATATGTCCTTAGAGGTAAAATAACTAAAATACCTTTAGGGCCAAAAACATTTTTTAAGTCAGTCGAACTAATAAGAATTACAAAAAACTCATACCTAGAAGGTCGTATAAAAAATATGGGACTTGATACTAGTACTAAGAGGAAAAAAATATACGAGTCATCAAGATAATTAAAACACTTGAACATCACATGCTCAATATCGCATAAACAAAGCATGCAATAGAAAGCAATACCACATATATAAGTATGCATCAATCAACTATCTAGTGTATAAAATCCACACAACCCGAGGTAATGAGTCATGACTTGAAATAATACAAAACTCAACTCGTCTCAAGCTTGAAGCAAAATAATAAGCCTAAAATAGTTAACCTAGCAATAATAATAATAATAAGGCATTAAACAAGTCAAACTAAGCTCACTATAAAGGTCATGCCCAAGAAATTACATTAAGTGTAAGAAAATTGAAGCTAGCACGAAAATGATGCACTTTCTGTATAAGGTCACACATGAAAGTGTGTGGCTTGATGGTGGGTTGTGTAAGAAGCTGGCTCAAGCTTGCTTGGACGTAGATGCTAGGCTGAAGAGTTAGAGAGCGGCCAACACTAGTCATATGTGGCACATACGAGTTCATGGGAGCATGAGGGTGCTGTTGCAAGTGACCTTGGCTCATGGGGCTATGCCTAGCATGTGTGAGTGGGGCGTGTCGCTGACATAGTACAAATGTGACCAGGCACGACTAAGGCACAAGGGGCACAAACGAGGACATGATGCTTGGAAGCGTTGTGTATGTGGAGAAGGCGGTGACAGGTCATGTCATGATTGTGCAAAGGCATACATGATCAGGCATCCTAGCATACATGATCAGGCATCCTAGGCTGGTATGGGCGTATTGTAGCAGTTGGGGAGATCGCACTGTGGCGTGATCTGTTGGCTCTATATGGAGCGGACGTGCACTCACGTTGGTTCAATTAGGGTTGAACGAGAAATGCACATAATGGTAAAGTTTAGAGGGGTTGCATCGTGCAGTCGTAAGGTTGCAATCATGAGTGAGGGCATTGTGGACACAATGGTTTGCGTTTGTTGTGCCTTGTGCGACGAGAGTGAGTAGTGGCATTAGTCGTAAGGAGCGGCGAAACTAGGCTATCCTCAACAATGATGGTCGTGATGGGTAAGTTCTAGCTAACCTCCCTTGATCCTTCTAATCTTCTAAATTGTGCTAAATGTGAAATAAGAGAAGACAATGCAAAACCCCTAATGTCATGAATTCAATTCCTCCCATTTACTAGTAGCTTTCTACAAATATTTCCTCTAGAAATTTAGTAAACATATAATACTTTGAATTTATCATAATATTATTTTTCTAAATAATTCTTTAATGTTGCTTTAACTATTGCTTTTAACATTATTTTTTTTTGTTATTTTGAACTTTAAAATCAATAAATCAACAATATCAGGTTTATTATAAACACCACAATTAAATTTAGACATATAAAAATATAAACATTAAAATAGAATATGTATCTAAATATATCGATTAAAATATCTTTCTTTATTAAGAACTACAATTTACAAAAGAAAAAGAAAAAAAAAAAGGAACTATTTTGGTAGGAGTTGATTGAGAGGTTACATAGAAGCGAAGCAAAGAAAGAAGAATAGGTATAATTTGTGCGAGTATAATTGAAGAAGACTGCCATGATTACTCACTATTCTTGTGCAATAATGAGTGTTCATTTGCCTTTCCTTAAAATGTTGGCATCTTCCTCACTTTACCATCAACTCATATATCAAAAAAAAAAAAAATAAATAAATAAAATAAGTGAAGTTAATTGAAAACAATTTAAATTGAAAAGTTTTGCATGATACTTAAATATGTTATTTTTTTTAACTGACTTATTTTTTTGGAATGGTTCAAATCACTATTTTTAAAAGAAAAACATTATATTACATATCTATTGTCAATTCTTAATTTAACATGCTCAAAAAAAGAATAATAATAAATAAAACGGCTAATCTGTTAGTTGAATATATATGCCATGTTAATTTTGGTTGCATAGTTATGAAATAAATTTTATTTTATTTTTATCTCTTGTGTTTATTTTTTGTAAGAAAGGGCAGAGTAACGTGGAGGGAAGAGTAAAAAAAAAAAGTTAAGTTAGTAATAGTTTTTTTTTTTTAGTACAAGTTGAGGGAGGGGTCCACAAACCTTATACAATAGGAGATACAAAGAAGATTTGAACCATAAATCGAGTGGATGCTAACACATCACTAGTGCCAGCTAAATTATACTCATTTTGACAATAAATTAATAATAGTTGGTTAGCTATTTGTTTGAGAATAGATATTAAAAACTATTATAGATTGGTGTTATCATACTTTTTTTTTAGAATTAATAGGATCATGATTTTAATGTTAAATTTGATAAATAGTTTAATAGGTAAAATGTGCTAGAAGATTTGTTGTGTGATTAAGGAAGAGGTCACTCCATTAGTGTATAGCCAAAGACTACGAGGTCCAGATTTGAATCACCACCCCAATTATTATAATCCAAAAAAAGAAAAATGTGATTAAAAATATAAAAAAATAATTGATGTTTTAATAAATCTACTTTTTATGTTCAGTTAAATTCATAATATACGTTCACGAGCACTTTTTTTTTTTTTTTTTTTTTTTACATATATATGTATATATACTAATTTTTTTTTCTTTTTTTTTTTTAATAATAATAATAATAACATACGAATTCTACTTATTATCTTACCTTTCATCATTATTTCCACCCACACTTTATTTAGAGCTTGCCTAACAAGTCTGAAACATCCCAATTTGAGAAGAGATCTACGGGAGAATTCCCTTAAAAATAAAAAAGTAATAAATAAATAAAATACCATAAGAGGTTTTCCTTAATTCTATTCAATTATTTATTTCTCTATCATCATAAGTAACGATAAAATTATTATCTGCATTAAATTTTTGCATATATTTTATTTAAAAAAAAAAAAAAAATTTGCATATATTTTGACTAAATTAAACTCAAATTGATTCCAACCGTACTTTTTTAAGGGATTTTTTTTTTTGGTGTACTCTTATTCAAAATCAAACATTTTTATTTTATTTTATTTTATTAATGTTCTATTTTAATAGTATTTTTTTCGAATTCGTGATTTCATGTATACCACAATAAAAATAAAAGTAATCTAGTCATCTTTTTAATATCTATTACTTTTATATAATCAATAATTTTATATTATTTTAAAACTAAACTGAATATCAATGAAATATATGAATAAAAAATATTATAAAGAGGTTTTTTTCCTTTTTTGATATGACCTTTTTTTCCTTTTTCTAATTACATATACCACTATTTCAAAAAAAAAAAAAAAAAAAAAACATATACACGACAAAAATGGAATACCAACACATGTACGACGTTGTTATATAAGTAATGTAAGGATGTTTCATTTGTTGTCAATAAGAACAAGTCGAAGTCTAAAATACATGTATAATTTGATTTGTTTTTAAATTTGAGTATAGTTTCTAATTATTTATAAATTTTAAATTGTTCCCTATTATTCATAAATTTTGCATTTAGTCTTTGTTTCATTTATTTGTTTTAAAATGTTACATTCTATTGTTAAGTTTTGAGATTAATTAAATTTTACATAATTTTGATCTTTAGATAATAAAATGAGATTTACTTACTCTTATATATGTCGTAATTGGGAATCAAGTATATTATAAAACTATATATTAAATTCATGTTTTGTTAACAAAAACTATGATAAATGATTTTTGTAATATATGAACTTCATTGCTTATATTAATTATTCAACTACAATATTGAGTTTTGAGTTTAATTTCTATTTGCCTTTATATTTCAAGAGTTTACACATTTATTTGAGAGTTATTATTAACGCTTAATTTTGATCATTTGTATTGATTTTTTATTAATCATATTCATATTTTAAAGTTAATTAATTCTTTGGCGCTGTATTCAAAAAACAATAATAATTCTTACTAAATTACATGATAAAATGAACTTTTCAAAACAAAATTACCCATATTGAATTAATTTAATTTTAATATCTGAATTTATGATCTCGTTATTTACAAGTATATTGACCTTGTTTAGTTACACCATAACTTTTTTTTTTTTAACAAATTAATGAAAAATATACACAAATAACTAGAATGGAGCATTTGTAAAACCTCAATAATATAAAAAATATATAAAATCCTAGAAACTAAACCAAAAATAAAATCAAAATTCACAGGTCAAAATATAACATGAGACCAAATAAAACTAAATCTAGTTATGCTACATAAAAACACATAATTTTGGAATATAAGAAAAAAAAAACATTCTAGGAATGAGAATAACATTTTGTATAATTTGATATTTTAAAAACTAGGAAAATTTTACATTTTTGTCCTTTAGATTTGAGATAGAACTTTACTTTCACATTATATTTCAAAATTAAAACTATTCGCAATGAATTTAAAAAGAAAAAACTATACTCATAATATTTTAATAATGTTCAATTTTAGAGTTTTTAACCTATAAATGATAGCTGTTTTTTTTTTAAACCTACAAATGATAACTAAAAGTTGATAAGTTCAAATGATAACTAATGTTAATCCATAAAAAGGTGTTTGTTTGTTAAAAATGTTAATCTAGAAGGTGTTTTATATATTTTATATTAAAATTATGTTAATCCATGAGCTAAGTTTAAAAAAACTATACTCGTAATGTTTGTTCAATTTTGATCAGAAGCTTTTATAATCGAAATGGTCAATAACATGTTGAATTTAATGTTGAGTAGTATTTGACTAAAAAAAAATGATCGAACTGATATTAATAAATCTCTCAGCCGAGTTATGTTGGCTTTGACAACTCTTTTGAAGGTTGACAAAATTAAAATAACATTAAAAAGAAAATAATTATTTAATTAGAAAAAGGTTGGAAAAATTATGATGGTAAATACATTTAAGGGACCACCAAAATCATGCGGAATTGTAGCATACAAACCCATCCGTTTTATTATTTTATTATTTTAAAAAAATAAATTTAGTCACATAGTTTTCAGCTATAAATAAAAGCGTAACGAATTCGTGAAATCCGTAAATCCGGCAATGGCCTCCGTCTGCATATCGAGCTGCATCAACGACGCTCGAGTCCCGGTCCGACCGACTTACAGAAACCTCTACAAGTGGCCCGAGTCCGACGCCGACTTCATCCGATCCGTTAGCTCCAATCCGAACCGAACTTCTCGGGTCGTCGACAGCATCTCTTGCCGCCAGATGTATCTCAGAAGCTACACCTTCTCCAGAGAAGAGGATAACCTCCCCGACAATACCAACAACTTCTGCTTCCGCAAACTACGAATCCGCCGGAAGAAGAACGTTTCTCGCCGGAGAAATTCCATCCCCACGCCGCCCACGGCGGTGCCCGACGGCTTCAACGTCCGCAAGTGTTCCCATCTGAAGAAGGCCAAGGAGTTATCCTGCGCCGCCTTCGCCTCCGTCTTCCGTAGGTTGCTATTGTGCACCGCTAAAGTCGACGTGGCAGACAATTTGAGAGATTAGCGATTAGTTTTTTTTTTTAATTTCTTTTCAGTTTTTTTGGTTCACTTTTTGGTTGTCAGTGGTCATCTATGTGTAAATTGGTTTTAAGCTTTTTGAGATTTTTATTTTTATTATTATTAATTATGGTATTCATGTCGCAATAATGATATAAAGGTTTTTTTTTTTCCTTCCTTCTTTCGTTATCAGTCGGTAAAATTTAATAATTGTCAATACATTTATATATGTTTTTTTGTTTGTGTACGCGTGTGAAAACATAATATTTTGGGGACATTTTTAATTCAAAAGTAGTATTATTAATTATTATTTTAGATTCAAAAGTATTATTTTTATTTGACGCAATGAGTTTCCTATGCCATGAGTTTACAACTATATTAGAGGAAGTGTTTGTACAACTAGAGTGTGTTGAGTCTGCAAAATACATTTAACGGACAACTCCGCTGATGATACCAATAGGGAATTTGTTCGTCAAATTTGTGGCAACTCAAATCACTCGACCGTTTACTGCATTCAATCTGACTTATTCAACCGATGAGAATTTGTAGTCTTCATTTTTTTGATGTCTTCGGTGTCTGTCCTAGGGACGATTGTGGTTATCATGAGCATAGGGGAGCTGCAAAAAGCTTCGATTAAAAAAAAAGAAAAGAAAAGATGGGATTCTCTATGCTAATTCTACACCAATTTTTTATATTTTCAACAATTTCAATTACATGAACACCCTCTTCAAAACTTATACAGCTAACCTCCTTTACTTCATTTTCTCAAAAGAGAATATAAAATGAATTTAACTCGAGTGGATATACAAAGCTTAAAATGATTCCAATGAGAACACGCCATTTTCTTTTAATTTTTCGATTTCTTGTTTCTTTTCGAATCTTTTTAGCTTTTTGATTCTTTGAACCATTTCGAATCCTTTTAGCTTTCTGGAGATAATTCTCTTCTAATATTTTGTCAAAAATTCAACATATATCAACTATACTCTATCCAAAACATGACAATACTATCATTAATTCTTAACTTATATATTTACAAACTGTCGAGAAAGTAGTTAAAGCGTTCAAGAAAATTAAAATTTCTTTTTTCTTATATTCATTAATTTGTTCAATAGACTATTTATAGGAATAAGAATAGTCGGTTCGACTTTAACCAACTCTTGGACTGGACTAAATAACAAAATAAAAATAATAATAATAAAGACTAATTTACAGAAATGAAAACATAACTGATTGATAGATAATATGCCCCCTCAAACAAAGCCGAGACTAAGCTGGCATGAGTTTGTGTCGCAGAAACGTAAGACGATCACTACTGAGAGATTTTGTAAAAATATTCGCTGGTTGTTCTCGTGTAGAGATGAAGTGCAGAGATATATCCTTAGCCGTTGTTCGTTCTCTAACAAAATGAAAATCAACTTCAACGTGCTTTGTTCTGCCGTGAAAAACTAGATTTCAAGCTAATTGTAACGCTGAGGAGTTACCACATTAAAGAGCTGGTGGATCTCGTAGATAGATGAATAGCTCTTTAAGAAGTTGACGAACCCATGATACTTCGGCTATAGTTGCAACAAGAGCACGATATTCTGCTTCGGTTGAGCTGCGTGAAACTGTACTCTGCTTCTTTGAAGACCAAGAGATTGGATCATTCCCTAAGAATACTACAAAACCTGTGGTTGGTCTTCGATCTAGACAATCCCCAGCCCAATCAGAGTTAGAAAATGCAGAAACCTGTAGAGAACCTCCGCGAAATTGAATGCCGAGATTTAAAGTCCCTTTAATATATCACAAAATTATTTTGACAGCAGTCAGTTGTACTAAACTCAGACAATGCATGAATTGAGAGACACGACCTTCAGCAAAACATATGTCAGGACGAGTAAAAGTTAAGTAGTGAAGAGCACCTACCATGCTGCAATAAGCTTTAGCATCCTTAGGAGAACATAAGTCTGAAGTAAATGTTATGGATTGAGAAGATGAAAGAGTATTTCAAGCTTTTGCATTTCCCATTCCAAATCTGTTTAAAACATCCATAGCATATCGAGATTGACTAACAAATATTCCTCTAGATTGTTTTGTAATTTCGAGGCCGAAAAAATATGTCAAGGCACCAAGATCAGTCATGTCAAAATGTGCTTGTAATGAAGCAATTAGAGAGTTAATAAAAATTGGATCGTTTCCCGTTAACACAATATCATCAACATATAACAAAAGATAAGTAATACTATCCTTAGTATCTTAGAAATAGAGAAGGATCACAAGTAGAAGCAGAAAAACCACTACTCAAAATAGACGATGTAAAGCAAGTAAACCAAGCACGAGGTGCTTGTTTGAGGCCATAAAGAGACTTTCGAAGTTTACAAACATAAGAAGGATAGTCAGGATGAGAAAAACCTTGAGGTTGATGCATATACACTTCTTCTTCCAATTCACCATGAAGAAATGCATTTTAGACATCTAGTTGTCTTAAATTCCAATTGTATTTAGCTGCTAAGGAAAGAACTATATGAACAGTTGGTTTTTTAATAACCGGACTGAAAGTTTCAAAGTAATCAACTCCCTCAGTTGATGAAAACCTTTAGTATCTAAACGCGCTTTTATAACGAGCAATGCTACCATCTTGACCTCTTTTAATCCTATATATCCATTTACATCATATAATACTCTTATCACTTGGTGGAGGAAAAAGATCCCAAGTTTTTTGTTTAACCAAAGCATTATGTTCTTGTTGCATTGCTTCCTTCCAAACATGAAACCTATTGGCATAAGTAAAAGAACTTGGTTTAGTAACAGTAGGTTTAATGCAAGCCAAAAAAACCTTCTTCTCTGATATTCCAGACTTTGCACGAGTTTGCATGGGATGTTCATTTATAGGAGGTTCAGAACTAGGAGGTGGAACTTGAGATGAGGTTATTACATCTTGAGAAATAACATTAGTACTAAAATCAGAGGAAAAATGCCTAGATTCAATATGAGTATCGGATAAAGGAATAGGACTAGAGTCAATTTGAATTCCACTAGACAAACTAGGAATAAAAGAAGAATGTATTTCATCTATAGGCTGTTCAAGATTATCAATAACATTAGGAGTATCATGGGCTATACAAAATGGCAGTATTGGAACATTAACAGTAATAGAGTTTTTATCAACAGCAGGGGTAGCTTTAGGAACATTCATATTATTTTAAAAAGGAAATGAAGTTTCATAAAAAATCATATGTCGAGCTATATAAAATTTATCATTTGCTTTGTTAAAACAAAGATATCCTTTTACCCTAAAGGATATCCTAGAAAAACACACTCCGAACTAGGCTCAAGCTTGTTTTTAGTATATGCACGAAGAAGAGGATAACAAGCACAACCGAAAATGCGTAAAAAACTATAATCAGGTAAAAAATTATAAAGCATATCATAAGGTGACTTTTTTCCAAGAGAGTGTGAAGGCAACCTATTAATCAAAAAAAGTAGAAATGGCACACGCAAAATTCCAAAAAATTATGAGGAACACCAGATTTAGATAAAATAGACCTCGTAGTTTCTAAAATATGCCTATGTTTACGTTCAACAACCCCATTTTGCTCAGGTGTATGTGGACAAGAACGTTGATGCAAAATTCCTTTAGATAAAAACAAATTATTAACTATATTATTAACAAACTCACCTCCTCTATCACTACGAAAAATTTTGACTTTAGATGACAAGTTTTCAATGAATGGAATGAATTTAAGTAATACAAAAGCAACATCTGATTTGTTCGAAATAGGAAAAAACCATGTGTATCTCGTAAAATCATCAATTATAGTAACATAATATTTGAATCCATTAACAGAAGTTTCAGGGGCAGGGCCTCAGACATCACTATGTAGTATTTCTAAAGGACAAGTAGTACATGTTTCTGAAGATCGAAAAACTTATTTACACATGGTTCCAACAAAACAATGCTCACAGACAATTTTATTAGTACAAACAGAAGTATCACATTGTTGAAGAATAGTTTTAAGAATAGCTATACTAGGATGCCTTAGTCTATCATGCCAAGTCAAAGTATTATCTTTAATTCCCACCTGAGCCTGTAAGAAAGAAGAATTCGAGGAATGTATTGGATATAAACCACCTAAACTAGGTCCAGAATACAAAACTTCAGCAGTATCTCTATCTCTAATCATAAAACGGCTTGCATCAAAGAGTAACGTACAATTATTATCCACACACAATTTATGAACAGAAAGAAGGTTTTGAGAAATATTTGGAACATGAAACAAATTGGACAAAACAAAGGAGTGAGATGGTGTTGAAAGTTTATCTGAACCTTTGTGTGGTATTGAAAAATTATGTCCATTTTCAATAGTAACATTTTCATCTCCATTATATTTAGAAGCTATATTCATGGTAGAAAAATCACTTGTCAAATGAGCATTGCAGCCACTGTCCGTTAACCATACAGTATAGTTATCTGAAGAAGAGACTGTATTTGCATTGGCAGTGATGAAGAATTAGTGGAAGCAACCATTGCTGCCAAATTGCTGGAGGATGTCGACCTTGAAATGATTAATTCATTCTATTGTAACAGTCAAGAGCATTATGCCCGAATCGATTGCAAATCTGACAATTTACTTTATGAGGATGTCCCGAGACTTCAACCAGACTAGACGAAGAAGAAGAAATATTTGAATTAAAAGAACCTGATTGGAGAGAAGAGGATTGATTTTGAGACAAAGTTCAGCCTCGCCCTCCACCATTTCGACCTCTTCCTCTACTTGAGTTCTTCCAAGATCCACGAGTGTTTGACGCTGCCATCATTGCAATTGTTGCAAGATTAGAGTGGTAATTAACCTTGCTTTGATTTTCAAGAGCCGATTCCTCTGTTCTTTAAAAAGCATGAAGTTCATCAAACGAAGGACTTGGAGATCTTGTTCGCAACATTGTCTTGACAGTATTGTAGGCGTTTGACAGTTCGTTGATAGCATAGATTACACAGTCCTCCGGATCAATGGTAACATTCACTGCTGCAAGTTTTTCAACTAGATTTTTGATTCTCTGAATATAGGCATCTATAGTCTCATTTGATTTCTTGAGAATTCCATGTAATTCAGACTTCAAACTTACAATGTTTGCACGAATTTGCGAAGAGAAATGCTTAACCAGAACCTCCCACATTTTCTTCGAGGATTTTGACCAAATAGCGTAAGATAAAGCAATTGGAGTTAGGGTTGCACTAATTAGGGTCATCACGGCTTGATCTTTCTCGTACCAAGATTGATATTCTGGATTTTCAACAACTCACTCACCTGGCTTAGAAAGGAAAGGAGATAGGGCTAGAATTGTGCCATCAATGTAACCAAAAAGCTTGTGGGCTTTCAACATCGGTGAGATCTAAAAACTCCATAAGAGGAAATTAGTAGAATCTAAACGTATAGAAACTAAATTACAGATATTAGTAAGGAGAAAAATAGAGGAAGTTGACGAAGACCAAGAACTCGCCATCTTGAGCGCATGAAAGGAAGAAAAAAAAAACCTAACAAAGATGAATACAGAAGAAGAAAGAGAGCAAGAACGAAAAAGGAAACAAAAGAAAGAGAGAGAAAAAAGTCGTGATGTTAGTCAAAATGCTCCCCTACCATAAAGCGTTCAAGAAAATTACAATTTCTTTTTTTCTTATATTCATTAATTTGTCCAATAGACTATTTATAGGAATAAGAAGAGTCTGTTCAACTTTAATTAACTCTTGGACTGGACTAAATAACAAAATAAAAATAATAATAAAAAAAGACTAATTTAGAAAAATGTAAACGTAACTGATTGATAGATAGATAATAGTAGTTAATCATATTTTATATAGTGATCAATTTATGTCATTTACAAATTTGATTTTACTGTGATTTGCAATCCAGCTGCCGTTTTTTTTAAGGTTTATATATACGATCTTTTTTTTTTGTTATTTTTTTTAAATATGTTTGCAATATAAAAAGAAAGAAATCAACAATAAATCACATAGAAAATATAAAAATGATTACTATCGAACAATTGTTTTAGTTAAAAATTATTTTTTTTTTAAAAGAAAGTGCAATACAAAATAAAGCAGGAAATTGGTTAGTTTTGTCAAAAGAAAATATTAGATAATGTACAAACCATACCTAAACTACCTTTAAACTATGGTTTTTTTGTAATAATATAACCGTTGTAATGAATTGTGATAGAATATAAAAATATTATTGATTTTAATTAATTATAAGTTCATAATAGATGGAATTTTTGTAACGCTTAATTAATTCAAGTATAAATGTGAACTTTCTTCACCTTTTCTCCTTTCTTTTCATTTTATTCAACTATTTTTCACTTAAGCCTCTTTCGTCTTCAAAATACTTCGTGATATTGACATTACGTTCAAATTACAAATAGTTGATGTGTGAAATCAATATTTCAAATCTGACTTGCAACTTTATAGAAAAAACAGTATGAGGTGGAAGAAAACAAACGGGTTCTCTTCCTTTTCCTTTAACAGCCACTAAAAAAGGTCAGCCAAATGGTTATAGCCTCCTGCACGTGTGAACTGTCCATCGCAAGCGAAGTCGCAACATCTTTCTAGCCTCTTGCACGAGTCTCGAAGAGCCATTGTCGCACATGAGCAGTACTGGGTCTGACGGTAAGTGTCGTCATTTCGTGTGTGTCGTACACGTCCTGTCGTGCGATTACTGTGTCAACTTTGACTCGTGCACGTGTTAAAATCTGTTCTTTTGATCATTGACCTGGTATATTTAATTTATATATGTTATAGGTTAAAATATCTCGAAATACTTGGACAAGGCTAGGACCCCTCCCAGGGGTTAGCCAAGCCAATGCCGGCCCGCTGGGGGTCAGCAAAATGGAGGCCACAACCCCAAAATGATCGGTCAAGTCCATGCTGACCCCTCAAGGGAGGGAGATTGATGAAATGGACAGTGGAGCTCAGTGAATACGACATACACTACCAGGCCATATCCTCTGTTAAAGGGCAGGCGGTAACCGATTTCATAGTGGAACTCACTCTACCGCTGGAGAAGTCGGAGGAAATCCGAGTCCTTGAAGACTTAAGGATGTGGACGTTTCATGTTGATGGGTCCTCAAACAACAAAGGCTGTGGAGCTGGGCTGTTGTTGCTGTCACCTGAAGGGGACTAGCTCGAGTATGCCCTCATGTTCAACTATCAAGCGTCCAACAATGAAGTTGAATACGTAGGCCTTATCACCAGATTGCAGATAGTTATGGTGATAGGGCCGAAAGGCTCACCATCAAGAGCGACGCTCAGTTGATTGTCAGTTAAGCTTCAAGAGTGTACCAAGCAAAGGAAAAGCGAATGATGGTCCACTTAGAAAAGGTCAAGCGATTGCTGGCATTGTTCGTAGAGGTACAAATCCAACAAGTACCTAGGTCCCAAAATGCCAACTCCTATGCCTTTGCAAAGTTAGCAGCCGCCTACGAAATCGAGGTGGCCAGGACTGTGCTAGTAGAGATCCTAGACAAGTCTAACATCACCACCGAGCTACTGCACGAAATTAGCGAGGAAACCCCGATCTCGCCAGCAACATGGATGACCCCCTTCCTTGAATACTTAGGGGGAGGGTGTAACAGCCCGGCTTTTTCGTCCCCGCTTACAAGGTTAGTTTTGTACATTTTTGGGCTTACCGGGGATCCCGGGAGTCAGTTTAGATTTTATTTTGAGTTAAAAGTAGTTATTAAAGTTAAATCTCGGAAGTTGTGAAGTCGAAATTTGAAATTAGGGGTGAAATTGTCAATTTTAAC
>JBBMEG010034438.1:10022-21297 GCA_037832605.1 Cyclanthera cordifolia
AAATCTTCATTTTCAGCATCAATGTCTCAATAAAAACAGAAATAAATATCAGTTAGTGAAGGCCATATCATCATATTTGTTATATGTGCATTTTTATATTTAAGTACAAACATAACAACTCATTACAAGAAAAATAAGTCTAAATTTTTTATATAATACCTCATCTCTCTCTCTCTCTTTTTTTTTAAGAAGTATTTTTTTAAAAATTGCAATAATATTATTGGGTTTTTTTTTCAGTATTTTTCAAAAATTCTCTCTCCATTCCTCTCTCCTTGTGTTCACCATTGTTTTCCATTTTCTCAACAAAAATAGAATAAGATCTCGTATTTTTATTGGTTTTTCAAGAATTTTAATTTTATCATTCTCTTCAACAAACTGATTGATGGTTGGATATCAACTAGAGTAGCTATCAGCGTAATTAGAAGTTCCAATTTAAAGTGTTCGTGTCGGACATCGTTAGAACGACTGAATTACAACATATGTTACAATGTTAAATGAAAGTTATTGAACATGGGTGTGGGGTCATGCCCTCTAGAAGGGCTTTTGGACATGTATTGACCTTATTAATTTCCAAAGTTTTATAAGTAGAATAGTGAAAATGATTCAAATTAATTGGGGCTAAATGGGGAAATGTCAATGTTTTGATGCTAATTAAAAAATGGTTGTAAATTTATTAAAGAAAAGCCTAAAATTAGATGTAACTTCTTTTATATATATATATATATATATAAGTTTTTATTTTGGAGAATGTTTTTGATTGGTTGATGGAGAGAAGGAATTGGGGATTTAAAAAGGCAAGGAAGTGGGGGCAGAGCTGCACATGGGAGTTGTCAGAAATTAGGAGAATACTAAATTTTTTTTAATTGCTTTTTCACCAATAAAATAAAAAAGTTTTTTTTTTATTCAAATAAAATAAAATATATTGATCACTTTATTTGTTTATTTGAAAAAAAATGAGAATTTTTGAAAAGGAGGCATCTTTCATAGACTCTCCCCCAAAACCCAACCAACCATTATTTTTGTGAATTCAATTAATGAAATAAATAATTAACCATTATTTTGTAGTTTAAAAATGATATATAAAAATCATATGTTTGGCCTTTCTACTTCCCTAAATGAAGTTCATGCTATTCATTTTATCACTCCTCAACATAACTATTTTAATATTTAAGCCTCGCCTTTATTTTTTTTCACAATTTTTACACCATTTTTATATTATTTTAGAAAGTCTTGAAATTTTAATTATATTAAAAATATATATTTTAAAAAGCTTAGAGCTTTTAAGTTTTAAACACATAAAAAAAAAATGGTAAAAAGTCACCAATAAAAATCTCCATGGCCAACCTTGCAGGTTTCCGCCTACTTTAGCCGACTCCCAAGAGGTTGAGGTCACCATGGCCAACCCCTGGGCGATCTCGACCTCGAACCCCCACTAAACCGTAACATTTTAATAACGTTTTTTTTTATTACAACAATTGTAGATAGGGGATTCGAACTTGTGACCTCATGGTCATTCGACATTCACTAATGCAATTAAACTACTGCTCTTTTGGCATTTTAATAACGTTTTAGTTGATGTTCATATTTATTTATTTTTTATAAATTTATTTTACATTGATATAAAAATAATAACCAATTCATCTCAATAAATTGAAATTTAACATAAGTCTAGTCATTATTGTAGTCAGCATTAAATCATGTAACTAATAATTCTTTTTCAATTTATTAAATAAAATTGAGCATTATTGAAAAACGAGAGACTTGAAACTTAATGTTTTTTTTAATATCTAGAATATAAGTGTTTGATTTTGAAAGGTAAGAGCAAAATAAGTTGCATTCTAAACCTAAAAACTAAAAGTATTTTTCTTTTTTTGCTAACTCATAGAAAAGCCCCTAATAATGCTTAAAATCAAATAGTTATCCTATGCAGTGAACTTTAGTTTTTCCTCTAACATACACTTGTTTTTAAAGGGGTTTTTTTTTTTTTAATTAAAAACATTTTTTTCCTAGAATTGGGTAAAAGTTATAATATTTTGTTTCTATACAAAATCATGTGAAAATATATAAAATTGTGGAAAAAATAATTAGTAGACAATACTAAAAATGATCCTAATTTTGCTTCCATGATATGTTTCAATTTTAAAGACAAAGTTATGAATAATTTGAATATATATATATATATATATATATGCAAACGACATCCAAAGGAGGAATCCAGTTAGGTTTTCATTAATTAATGAGACTCATACAATGAATCAAAACTTTGTTTTTGTTCAAAAGTATTCCTAATTATCAACTTATCCACTATATAATGTTTTTAGTCTAATAGTGTTTTAACTAAACATTTAAGTACGAACTCAAAAAAAAAAAAAAAAAAAACACAAGTTTCATTTCTTTTTTATTTTGATTTTTGAAATTTAAGCATACATCTACTACTCCAACACATAATTTTCATGACTTTGATACTTACATCTTACTCGTATTTCAAAAACAAAAACAAAATTTGAAAGCTAAACAAAATAGCTTCTAAAGTCATTAATTTTCTATCCAAGTAACACCAAGTGAGTTTTTAGAGTTATATAGTTATAAAAGTTGGAAAGTCAGGGTTCTAGAGCTCTATATTATGTGTGTTGCGTAAAATGAAAAAGAAAAAAAATAATTGATATTAATTTGTAGACATCTCTTGTATTACAATTTATTTGATTATGTAATTTAAGAACAGCTCAATGAAAAAAAAAAAAAAAAAACTGAAAAATGATTAGAATATTAATATTTTCAAAGGCATGTTTATAAGCATATGGATAGGATAGATAAAACATAGGATGTCTTTCTCATCTTGGCAGCGACTATTGAAAGTAATATAAAGCCCACGGTTAATGTTCATTCAACCCATAATTTAATTACATATTTGAAAATTTTGTTTGTATTTAGTTTTTAATAATATTTAAAATTAATATTTAGAATGAATATTTATTTTGAGTATTTAGAAGTAATGATTATGGTCAACAACCTTATTTGGATCAGGTGGGTTTTTAACAGTATTAAAAATTAGTATTTAAATTAAAATTTATTTTTTTGAGTATTTAGAAGTAATGATTATTACCGTCAAAATCTTTGCATTTAAAAACTTGTTTGGACGTAATTTTTATGATTATTTAAAATCAGTATTTAAAATTAGTATTTAGAATGAATATTTATTTTGAATATTTAAAAGTAATGATTGCAATGAAAATCTTATTTGAATGTAGTTATTTTTAGAAGTATTTGATAAATACTAGTTTGAAATATAATCCAAATACTCATACCAAACATCTCCTAAAAATTTAAGTCGAAAAAAAAAAAAAAAAAAAAGACCTTCATTTATTCTATAAATAAAAAAAAAATAGAGCAAAATTGTACATGCAATAAATTGCAAGAATATAAAGTACAATATAAAAATGATATATTTGAAGGTAATTAAGGCAGTTATAAAACCAATTTCAATTTTTTGGCAATGATGTGTACTGTGAATATTATTTCAAATGTTCACATAACAAGGTTGGAGAATAATGTTCACTTTTAATTCAATATATTGATAAATTGATTGATTTAATTTTTTTTTTTTTTTTTTGTATGTGAATTTAATTCTCAAAATAGAATAAATCTAAAAGTAGAGGATTTGTGTTAAATATTTGTAACATATTTACTTTTTTTTTTTTGACACAACATATTTACATTATTAAATTCATATATAAATTATGCTGGATCACATAAATCTTACATAGATGTTACTATTTTTTTCAATTTTAATAATCGAATTCGTAATTATGATATTAAACTGGACTACTATCAAATAATGAAACTAACACGGTACCGACTCTTTCGACTAGCACCTTTTTTGAAGTCCAAATAAAAACCAACTTGGAGGTATAGACTAATCTTGAATTTAATTATGAAGGCATAGATTAAAATAGAATAAAGTTACATGAACTTTTCAAAAGAAAAAAAATTACATGAATAATATTATTTTAACCAAGTAGTAAATGAAAGAAAAAAACAAGCAAGGGGTATTTTCGTCAAGAAAATGTCTATAAAGCCCACCATCATCCCCATTGCTAAAAGCTCCCCCAACGCATCCTCCAATTCCCACCTTCAACGCCGTCTTCGATACAAAAAAAGAAGAAGAAGAAGAATGTCGGCCGGAATCGGAAAGTGCAGCAAAATCCGGCACATTGTCAGGCTCCGGCAAATGCTCCGGCAGTGGCGCAACAAGGCTCGAATATCCGCCAATCGCATCCCCTCCGACGTACCCGCCGGACATGTGGCCGTTTGCGTCGGAACTGGCTGCCGGCGATTTGTCGTCCGGGCCACTTACTTGAACCACCCGGTTTTCAAGAAGCTTCTGGTCCAAGCCGAAGAGGAGTATGGGTTTACCAATCAAGGCCCCTTGGCAATCCCCTGCGACGAGTCGGTTTTCGAAGAAGTTCTCCGGTTCATCTCAAAATCAGAGTCGCTTAACTCGGACCGGTTAATGAAATTCGACGATTTTCAAAGTTACTGCCATGTCGGAATTAGAACCGAGCTTGGTTTATGGCCGGAATCTCGGCCGTTGCTTCACGGGTTGGCCGAGAAGTCCATTTGGTAATTTGGTTTTTTTTTTTTTTTTGTAATCCGTTTGAAGATCCAGGTTTGACTTGGTTTGAGTTACCCCAGATGGTTTTTAAATTTCCACTTTTGCCCCCACAGAGAAACAAAAGTAGGAAAATAATTGAGGGGTTATTTTTCGAAAAACAAATTGTAAAACTAGCGTAATGTGATTAGAAGGAGAGTGAAATTTTAGCTCCGGAGAAGCTTATGGAGATGGCAAAACTGGGGGAAGGATCATTCCGCCGTGTCGTCCCGAGCCCGAATCGGAGTCAGGGCAAAACCGGAAAAAGAACCGGAACATCTACAATTACCTCAAGTGTTACTAGATTGGGCTGAGTGTTACTTTTGTAAATTTATGTAATTTAGTTCAAATTATTCAATGGAATATCCTTGTTATTTCTTTCTAAAAGCAAAAGAAATAAAAAAAATAAATTACAAAAATAACATGCTCTAAATTTTCAACATTACTCTTGTCATTTCTCACTTGTGTTCAAAATTAATATTACACAAAAAAAAAAAAAAAAAAAGTAGTGAGCAGCATTGTCTTTCTTTTTTCAGTCAACCAACAATTAAACCGGGAGAGATTTGAATGTATGACCTCTTTTTTTAACCAAGTCATATTGTTGAGTTAGTGCTTCATTGAAAAAAAAAAATAAGTCAATGAGTTCCAACTCAGAGATATTTACAATTTAAAAAAATGTGTCGGCCCCACGTGTCGGTTGGGCTGGGTTAATAAGGCCCACGCGTCGTGTTGGGCTGGTTAATAACTCATCCCTTCCCACTCCAACCCAGTCCCCCAAACACCCCCTTTTGTAGATACAACTTTCAACTTTGTCATTGAAATTTTAGTATTAATATTTTCAAATTACAAAAATAAAATTATTTTATTTTAAAAATTTGAAGATTTTGTATTTGTATAATTAGGGCAAGGGATGCTCCAATGGCTGTGCCTATCTAAAATAAACGGAAGGGCAGGGAAGTGCTGCTTCATCTTTAGGGAGTTTGTTACCTCAGTTTTGGGAGGCGTTTGTCCTCAGGTGTGGAAGGCGTGGGTGTTCTGAGTTTGGAAGTGTCGTCCTTCTTGTGTGGCTATAAGGATGGGTAATTGTGTTTCGTTGTTTGGCTTCTGTGGGGGTGGGTTCTCATGAAGCTAAGTTTAGGGTTTAGGGTTTGAAGATAGCCTTCCAGGGATTATTGATGACGTTCTAAGGAAGCGAAGTCTACGTGTGACAGAGGCAATTTTTGGAGGATCCGGCCTAGATACTTCAGAAAGCTGGCAACAGGTCGTCTGAAGAAGATCTGGTCAGTAAAGGGGACTAGTTGTGGAAGGAAAAGAAGAAGTAAATGTATGAGGTTAGTGAGTGGCAAGAGATGTTCGGTTAGGTTTTGAGCTGGTTGATAAAGGAGGGTGTGATAGTCTATACATAAGGTCTTGCCGGGATAAGAGATATCTCGATTAATTATTCTTATTATACTATATTATATAATACTATATTTTATTTTACATAATTAGTTATTCTTATTATATAACATGCCCCTGTCTCGTACTAAAATCCATGTGTATACCTTAGACAATGCTCGTGCCTTTTTCATATCGTAAATTCTCTAGTCCTACTTTTTATCTATTTTTATTTATTAAAAATAACATAGTTCAAATAATATATTCTATACAATTTAATAATCATAATCATACAAGTTGGAATCATCCTCTCTAAACATTATTAAAAAAATTGTCTACGCATGGAAAATTGTAGATGAGATTGAAAATAATTGTAGCAGTTATCTTATTATAAAATTAAACATGATGGTGTGATGATGATATTTAATCTCAATTAGGCTAATGCATTATGATACTAACGACTAATCACCACCACCGTAAATTAAGCTTAATTATTTGGAAGTACAATTAGTGGGCCGATTAATTTTGTTATTTTTTCACTATAACAGTCAGGAACATACACTATATTTCTTTTGTTGATTTCTTGTTATATTTACAAAATGTTTATAGTCAATTTTCATTGACAAAATGTAGATTTTTATTCGAAAAAAAAAAAAAAAAAAAAAAAAAAACTAGACGTCAAAGCTTTCTAGAAAATTCAAATAAAGCAAAATTTATTAACTACAAAATTGATATATTTCAATAAAATACTTTATGAGCCGGTATTGTTATTGTAATGGGCTCATTTAGGCAGGCCCAGCCCATATATCAAAACCCATGGTCACAACATACAAGACCATCTCTGCAAAAAAGCCCAATTTAAATGAACCCCGAAAGTTTCTTTCTTTTTTTTTTTCTTTTTTTTTTTAATTTTTTTTTCAATTTAACTAAAGAAAAATAACAACCAAATGTTTTGTTATGGAAAATTACTAGTTTTTCTCTGTAATTTGAAGTTTCTTTTATTTTGATTTGTATATATATTTTTCAATAACATTTAAAATTAGCTCCTATTATAATTTTGAAATTTATTTTATTTAAGGTTGATTTAATAAAAAAAAAAACCCAAAACCAAAACCCATCACATGGATCAATTTGTAGGTACATGAAAGTTTATGTATTAAAATTATAAATTTATAAATATAAGAACCAATTTATTATTTTTTTTTTTTAATTCAAAATACATAAACTAAAATGAAATTTTGGTGAATCTAACCATTACCCATTTTTAAGCTTTACAAAAGGTTGATTAGGGTATCAAAAATACTAATGATGCATGTATCATAAAGAGAAGACAAGTCTAAATCAAACAGTCAAAGCGAGCATAGCTCAGCTAGCACAAATGACGCATTAGCATCTTCTCGATCAGTAGTTCGACTCTCTTTTGTATCACCCTCTACGTAGGGTTTGTAGTTCTTCTCTTCCAATTTGTATTAAAAAAAAAAAAAAAAGTCTAAATCAAACAAAAGTGAGCCATAACAACATTGCTGGTTGTAGGACACACCCATGTTTGTGTGTTTAAATACACCAATTTTCACAACCAAACACCACTCCTTCTCAAAGTATGTGGTTTGAGGCATTGGGGTTGTTGGGTAGACAATCCTCATTTGTGATCGTTTCGCTTTTGTTTTGCACAAACTCTTCAATCAACTTTTTACCATTAAAATACAACTCTTCATTCCTATATTTTAATTATGTTTTTTTTTTTTAATTTAATTTTTGAATTTAGGTTCTATTATATTGAGTATTATTAATACTCATTTTAGTGTAAATATTTCCTTAAATATAAGTTGTACATACATATTTTTGGTTAAAATATTATTTTGATATGTAGATTACGAGATTTGTTTCATTTTGGTTCTTAAATTTTTTAAAGTTCACTTTTAGTGCTAAAATTTTAAGCTTGTTCTATTTTGTCTCTATATTTTATTTTAATCTCGAAACGTTCAAATGTTCAATTTTAATCATTAGACTCCCCTATTTAAAGATTTTTGTTAAATTTTATTTAAAATTAATCATTTTTTTCTATAAATTTAAGAAATATGTTCACATATTTTCTTTATTTATATTAAAATTATTAATATTATTGAACCAACTTTAAAAAACATCGAATACAAATTTATTACAAGGACCAGTTTTTTTTTTTATTATTATTATTTTAATTCTAAAGATTAAAATGAAATTTTTTTGAAAGTCCAAAGACTAAAATTGGATTTTAAGAAATAAAACGAAATAAACTTAAAAATTTAAAGACCGAGATTGATGGCAGTGTAAGAACCAAAATAGTAATTTAACCAATTTATTTATTTTGAAAGTTAAAATCATAAGAACGTAAAATGATGGATGGCATGTGAAGCCAGAAAATAAAAAAAGCCTGTGTATTGCATGCCTTTCCAAACACTGGTGCCTGGCCTTTTAAAAGCAGCGATGAAACGACACCAGACACACACAAAAATACAAACGAAACGACAATAATAATTATTGTAAGTTGAGCTTTATTTTATTTATTTAATTTAATTTTTTTTAATGTAAAACTCAAAAACTTCCCATTTCTATACACAAACACAATTGTTTTTTGTATTTTTTGTTTTGTGTTTATTTATATCACAAACAAACAAATCTTTTTTTTTTGGACCACTCTATTTTTTTTTTTTTTTTTTTTTCTCAATTCTATTCATTTATTTAGCAATGATTTTGACCTCTTTGGAATCTATTTTATACCTTTCTTGGGTGACACAAACTACATGTCTCTACATTATTAACACTCACTTTGGAGCAAATGAAACGAGAATGATCACGAGAGTAATAAAAATTGGAGAAAAATGAAAAAGATAATAATTATTCGAGAATGTTTAATTCTATTTTGTGAATAAAATGATAGTGAAAAAAAAAACGATGTGAGTGAAAAATAGTTATTGAAAGAATAATAAGTTGTTATGAAAAGAATAAAAAGTAGTCAGGAGAAAAATAAAAATGTTATTTTGAGAAAACATGATTATGAGGGGGAATGTGTTCAAACGTGATTGGATTAAGCTAAGCTTCGATAAGCTCTATATCGTAACATACTTTCAATGAAATTCAAAGTTGATTGAGGATGTTTGGATTGAGATTTTAAGAATCTTTAGATTTAGTATTTAGAGTAAAGATTTATTTTGAATAGTTAGAAGTAATGATTGCATTAAAAAAACTGATTTGAATATAGTTTTTAAGATTATTTAAAATTAGTATGATAATTTATTTTGAGTATTTAGAAGTAATAAAAATTTGTTTGGATTTAATTTTTAAGAATATATAGAATTAATATCTAGAATAAAATTTATTTTGAATATTTAAAAAGTAATGATTATAGTCAAAAGCTTGTTTGCACTTAGATTTTAATAATATTTAAAATTAAAATTTATTTTAAATATTTAAAAGTAATTATTGCAATTAAAAACTCATTTAATGTAATTTTTTTTTTAAGTATTCACCGAATACTAATTTGAAATACTAATTCAAAATCTTCTATCAAACATTTTCAAAATTACTTTATTTGAAAATTTTATATGAAAATAATATAATTACAACATAAATATAATATATAAATTAAAGAAAAAAACAAAAAGCTGACTAGAGGATTTTATTTAAAAAGAAAAGTGAATTAAAAATTTATCACATTAACCAATCATAACTGAAATTAAAGTTCTAAAACAAGAGATTAAAATTAAACCCAACTTCAAATTATATAACTAAAATAATAATTAACCATTTACAAAGACACGTTATTTTTTTGGCGTGTCGGTGTTTAAGAGGAAAAAAAAAATTAATTAAAAAAAAAAAAAACAAAGATTATGGGTATCATAGTGTTAATTAATTATAGGTAATAATTGGCCATCATGAGAGCTACTATTAATTACATCTCTATTAATCACTCAAATTCAACTCTACACTTTTTTGCCTCTCAAATGTTGAGTGAGATAATCATGGGGTTACTATATTGTATTTTATAAAACAATAATATGAAATTTTTTATTAATATATATAAAAAAATGATTGGAATTTGGAGTTAACGAAAATAAAATGAAATAAAATAATTTTGAAATATGAAATATTCATTAAATCTTATCATAAATTCTTAATTATCAAGTCATACATTATATCAATTAAACTCAAATTTGTCGAATATTTTATTATTTACTGTTTTAGTTTCGGTAGTTAACCAAGAAGCAATATTTGAATTCATCAACTTTTAATTAGTAACACATACATCACTTATTAAAATATATATACACACACCATACACTAAAACTACGTATTTGTTTGTTTGTTTTTTTTTTTTTTTTGTTAGGGGCTGAAGTTTATTGGACCCTTCTCTTTGTATTAGTATAGTATAGTCGAGAAGAATTTAAGTAATGTCTTGACATCACTGTAAATTCTATATCTGTATAATGTGATTAAATGTGTACAATTTTTTTTTTCTTAAAATTAAAAAAAAAAAATATATATATATATATATATATATATATATATATGTGTGTGAAAATTATTTTTTAGGTCGTATCTAGACATAACTTAAATTCTTCGTATTTTTTTAAATGAAAAAAGTTTTTTTTTTTTTTTTTTTTTTTTTTACTTTTTTGGGTCCATTTTTAAAGAATCATTTATAGACCAATTCTAAAGATTGAGGGAACACCGACAAACACTTTCTTTCCAATTTCAATATTTATTGGTGATTGATTCTCTTTTGTGAAGAAAACTCTTCTCTCTCTCTTTTTTTTTTCTTTTTTTTCTTTCTATTATTTTCATATTTTGTTTGTAGAATATAAAACAAAAATGAAATGTCACCATTTCGGAAAAAAAAAAAAAAAAAAAACCATTTAAAAAATATATATTTATGTGTTGAGTTCCTCGGACATTTTAAGACAGCATACACCTCAAAAATTACATTATATATTTTATTTATTGTTTTTCTTGGGAAAGTATGTTTTAACTCTCTACTTCAATCTATCTTTCAATTTTAAGTTGTTCAATAGCTCGAGAATATTGATTTATATCTATAAAAAAGAGATTTAACTTCGTTAATTAAAGTGTTGAAATATGTTTTGGATTATGATCTTCATCATTACTTAGTTCGGGTCTCGTGTCTGACGAGAGATATTTGTATTTGTGTCTTTATGTGATTGGGTCGTTCGTTGTAATAAGATTTTATGAAACTACACTATATAAATTGCTCAT
>JBBMEG010034458.1:0-21294 GCA_037832605.1 Cyclanthera cordifolia
AAAATCATGACAAACCCTAACTCACCATGGTTAGAAAACTCAAAGATCTCGACATGCAAATCGAAAATAGAGTGAAACCCGAGATAAATCGCAACCAAACACAAATACAAACAAAAGGAGACGAAACCTTAACATACCATCTTCAAGAAACCAACAGATCTGGACATGTAAATGAAGAACACAGAGAAACAAAGAGAACCCGTAAAAAAAACCCACCCCAAATCGAAGAAACCATCGCGTACCAGACACTAAACGGTAGAGAAAACAACAGAAGAAACAAGAGAGACAACGAGAGAGATGGTAAATACCAAAAACAAAAGGAAATCGAAGGAAACATCGCTAAACCATGGAGAAACCAGAGAGAAGCGATAGAGAAAACGAGAGAGAAAATGAAAAATACCCAAAATGAAGTACTGTGAACGCCAGCGAAGAGGAGTAGATGGGAGGCGCGTGAACACCGTGAGTAAGTGGCCTGAAGACCGCGAGTAACCCGGCCGCGAAATCGACGTCTTCACGCCCCAGGTTCGGCCGTTTAAATAACCTGGCGGCCTAAACGTCGGGTTATAACCCTTCCTGGTCCAAAACGCCAGCCCAAACGCGCCATAATATCTCTTTTATTGAGTACTTATCCAATTTATTCCTCTCACTCATTAGTTGATTTACTACTTGTAAATACATATCAAACTCATAAAAGTTATTTACTTTCTTTTTTTTCTAATTTATTTACTTTTCTTTACATTATTTTTTTTCTTAGTCTATAATATGTAATCAAAACAAGTTTATACTCTTTAAGTTGTAAAAGTCAGATTTTCTTATTTCACGATATTTTATGAATGTTGGATGTATATAATGTATATTAACTTAATACCTCAGTATATACATCGTTGTGTATGTTTTTTTTTAAAACAAAGATTTTTCATGTATAGCAAAAAAAAAAAAAAATTATGTATAGCAAAATTCTGAAAGTAATTCCTTCATAAACGTTTTTGTAAAATGACCAAAATACCCTCACTTCAATCAGTTAAGTGATCGTTTCAATCAGTTCAGCTGAAAGCTTTCAATCAGTTCAGCTGAAAGCTTTCAATCAGTAGTTTATTTTTACCTAATAGCCTTCGATCAGTAGTTCAACCGATAACCTTCAAACAATAAGTTAACTGATAGACTCAATCAGTTTGTTGATATATTTAATCAGTTAACTAAAAATGTTCAATCAGATTGTTGAAAAGATGGTTAAAATTGGAATTTTTTAAAACAAATGAAAATCTACCTGAATTATTTTTAAGAAAATATTATAATTAAAATAGGTGAATGATGTGGAATAATTTCCCTTAAAAAATATTTTATTTATAATTCTATTAAGTTCACAATGTACATTTGCTTAAGTATTTATATTATTAAATCATAATAAAATTTATCTTTTTTCTTTTTTTTGGTTGGATATTAAGAATTTGAATTTTATCGAAGGTTGTTAGAGTTTTTTTTTTTTTTTTTTTTTTCCTTTTTAGTTACCACGTTTGGGAGTGGGGGATTTGAACCCTTAAGAGGTTTTTTTTGCCATTGTATAGAAAAATATTTAATTGTACATCAACACACATTGAATATATGAGTAGTATATATGTATTACAATTATATTTATAACATTATCAAGCATATCATATTATATTATATATGTATTACCACAATAGCAAAGTTAGATCTTGTATGCATTTTTGTTTAAGGTTGTGCTGATTATATTATAATCTAGGCTTCCAAGTAGCATGATAGTTGAGAAGTATATAATACAAAAAAATAACAAAGTCATGATATTTTTTTAAAACGTATTCATAACACATTTTATTCATTATACTATATTCTTTTAATTACTCGGACAAGGCTAGGACCTCTCACGGGGTCGGCCAAGGCAATGCCGACCTCCAGAAATGACCCATAGGGGGTCAGCCAAATGGAGGCCACAACCCCCAAGGGGTCTACCAAGTCCATACCTACCCCGAAGGTCGACCAAGCTAATGTCAACCCCCCGGGGGTCGGCCAAATAGAGGTCATGACCTCCAGGGGGTCGACCAAGTCTATGTCGATCCCCAGGGGGTCAGCTAAGTCAATGTCGACCCCTCGGGGGTCGGCCAAGGCCAATCCAACTTTTTTGAGGCCGACCAAACTAGGTCTATATCCCTCGAGGATGGGCCATGAAGGTTAGGACTCTCCCCCAAGAGTCGACTGAGTCCAAAGTAACGGTTGGATTCGCTGATAACGGCCAAGAGTTACGCTGAGAAGGCTAGAACCCCCTTTAAGGGCGAGCCGTGGAGGTCAGGACTCGTAAGGGTTGACGAGACCAAAGCCAGCCTCTATGCTGATCTGTCGAGTGGACCCTACTAAAGGGAAAGCCCCAGCCACGGAAGTTACGAGAAAGGTTTCTTCCCGACACCAAAGACTGGTCGAACGACTTCGACTGAGCGGTAATGATCAGAGGAGGGAGCCCTCGGTTCACCAGAGGATTGATTCCAGAGCTGTAGAGTCTTCCAGAACGCAGTTAGTCTGAAGTAGCCAGCCGTGGAGTTCACACGAGGGTCATCCACCCAACTTCCATCAAGAACCCCAAGTGCCCGGGCGACAAGATTACACTTGAGAGCACATCTAAGGGATGTATTCAATCAACGCCGAAGAGAAGCGAGGCATGACGAAGCCGAGGATCAACCTTGGTTAGCTCAGCTTTGCCTTTTCGAAAATCAGTTGGGGAACATGAATAAGGCACAGGATCTGGACAGCCTAGTCGATCAGGTCGACCCTCCTTTCATCGACGAAGTCATTGAGAAGTCTATCCCAACAAAGTTTAACCTCCCATGATCAAGGCATATGATGGATCTACGGATCCCATAGAACGTTTAAATTCCTATCAGGCATGGATGAAAGTCCATGGTGTCCAAGATGCAATCAAGTGCTGAGCATTTTCATTTACAATCACGGGACCGGCCAGGAGATGGTTCAGGCAGCTCAAGCGGAAATCTATTGCCTCATTCAGAGAGTTAGCTAGATCTTTCGTCACCCAATTCTTAGGTGAGCGAGATCAGAAAAAGTTGGTCATTCATCTACTGACCGTGAGACAAAGAAGCCAGGACACCCTTCGGGAGTACATAACACGCTTCAATAACGAGGCGATGCAAGTCGAAGGGTACACCAATAGTACACTGAGAAGGTCAAGAACCCCCCCCTCCTTTAGAGGCAAGTCGTGAAGGTGAGGACCCATAAGGATTGACCGAGACCAAAGCTGACCTCTAAGAAGATCGGTTGAGTGGATCAGCCCGAGTGAGTTGGTCATGGAGATTAGGAGTCTCATGTGGACGACTCGACCAAGTCCAAGTAACGCTTGGAGACACTACACCTCGTAACGTCGTAGGGTTACATCAAAAAGGCCAGGACCGTCCTTTAGGGGCGAGCCATGGAGGTCAGGACTCGTAAGGGTTGATCGAGACCAAAGTCAACCTTTAAGAAAATCGGTCGAGTGGACCAGCCCGAGTGGGTTGGTCGTGGAGGTTAGGACTCTCTTATGGACGAGTCGACCAAGTCTATTAACGCTTGGAGACACTCCACCTTGTAACGCCGGTTACATCGAGAAGGCTGCACCCCTGAGTGGTCGGCCGTGGAGGTGGGGACCTGTAAAGGTTGGCCTAGTCCAAGTAACTCTCGAGTAAAAGCTGTTACACCTCCAAAGGTTAACGGTCAGGAGTTACGCCGATATTCATTTTTGGCTTAATGACGGCAGTTTCTAACGGCTGGACATTAAGCTGCCCATAAGTGAGCCGCAGCTATTACGAAACCAACTACTATAAGAAGTCAGATCATTCTCTATTTCAAACCAAGCTAATCTAAGCTGAACTACGCTAAGTACTTTTAAGCCGTTTCAAGTTCTAAAAGCTACCTTTAAATTATTCTCCTAAACATTTACTAACTTGGGAATCAGAGGCCATCCTAAAATTATTCTTTTTTGCAAGCTTCTCGTCCTCGGTAAAAAAATTGTACTGTGGATATCCGTTGACCATTTTTCGACATCAACACATTGTATTTCTATACACATTAGTTTTTTTCCAGTAGAATAATATTGATTCGTATATTTGTAACCATAATTCTAAGTTGTTCAGTATTAAAGTAAGAGATAGTCTATACAGTTCATTTCATATTATTATTGTACTATTTATGCAGTGGCTCATCAACACGAGGTTTAGGGATGTTGTGTGTTCACCCACTCCCACCCACACATTATTCTTTTTGGCAAAGTTCAGGTATTTCTCGATAGTCGTTTGTTGAAACAACATGAGGGTCATTGTCTCGATTTTGTTTAGGGATGTTATGTGTTCTCCTCAATTTGATCATCTCTATTGAAGAATAAGTGATTCTCGATATTTATATATGCTCTTACTGACACGTCATGAATGTCTTTGTCCGGACTCTAGGTTTAAGAATCCTACAAGTTTTCCTCACTCTTGACCCTCCATGACAGTACTTATATGACTTTTACAACATCTCAATATGCATTTGCTTACTCAGCATGAACACCATTGTCTTAGTAATGTTGGGGCCAATGGGTTCCAACTCTCGTATGTTTAGAATGAGGCTTTGGCTCCATAGTTCGAGTCATGATTAGTGCTTGCATGTTTTATCTCGTGGTGAAACTTCTTATACCCTTATTATTATTAGATCACACTGAGGTGTTTGACTATGGAATTGTAGATCATGGACGCAAAGTCTTTCCTTCTGCATCCTCTTATTATTATTATTATTATTAATTATACAAAACTCATATGTCTCGTAGTCTATTCTGTTTCAATTTTTTATAGTTACTATGGGATCCTCATCTTCGTTAGAATCCATAAGAAGTTAGATCATTACGTGTTGAATTTAATAAGAATTTCGAGGATCGAACCCATGTGAGTGTTGAACTGAATTATCATCAAATAATGAAACTAACACACAACTGACCCTTTCGATTATTAATTTTCAACTAGAGTATTATTTATTACTCTACATGGTTTTTTTTATTGGTAGAAAAGGCATAGTAAACCACTACGGGTGTGTTAAGGAAAATGGAATGAAAATGATTATAGGAGGAATGAGAATTATGTTGAGAATGAGAGAGTGAATGATTATGGAGGGAATGATTAATTGTGTTTAGGATGAAGGGAACGATATTGAGAAAAATAAAATAATGGGTATGATCTGAGTGAAAAATAGTTATGGATAGAATAAAAAGTTGTTATGAGAAAAATAACAAATAGTTAGAAGGTGAATAAAATGAGTGCTTTTGAAAAAACGTGATTATGAAAAAAATGATTCTCGGTGAACATTCTTCTTCCCATTCTCCCCTTTCATTAATGTTGGCCCAAACACGTCATACTTAAAAATCACTCGTTTGTATTCAATTGTAAACAAGCACTCATCAAATTTCAAATCACTTCATCAAATTTTAAATCAAATATATAGTTCAATCACTATTAACATTGATTCTTAAATAAGTAATTAATTATCCAATATTTATTAAATGAACAAACAACTATTCAACTACCCTTTTATTCCAGCCAAACTGATCCAAAAAGCCCCACTAGTGGACCAAATTTCCGATCTATATGAATCTTCACCTTTTCTTAGATCTGGCTGACATTTTTCCGTCAACTCTTCACCGCCGATCCGATCCCTACAAGTTCTTACATTGGGATCTTCTATCCGGCAGACCGTCCGGATCTGAGTCGCAGTGATGGCTTCAGCCAATGGCAAGGTACGATTGTCGTCCATCCCATCACTTTCCTTCTTTGTGTTCAATTTCGCGAGATCTGTGTCTTTTGGATTCCAGTTTTGATTCACTGCTCGACTGCCTGTTTCTTCTTCCATTTCTTGTTTGGATCGATGTGTATGCGTTGAGAATTTTATCTGGTGGGTCGGTGATTTGATTCCAATGTGCTGGTTCGCATCGAAATTGTTGTTCTAGTATAATTTTTGGCATGAATTTGATTGGAGTAAAAATTAGCTTCGGATTATTTGGCCCACGCATTGTAGGACCTGGAAATCTTGTTTGGGGAAAGATGAATCGTACAGACGAACTGTCGTTTCAAACTGGGGAACTTCGAGCGGATGTGTTGTGAATGTGTGATCATTCTGCTTTGTAAAATCTGCATTCTTCATTAAAGTTTGGATGATATTTGAAATTATTGTTAGCTTTTTGGAGAACTCATTTCAGAAAGAAAGTGGTCTAGGTTTGAGAAATGTGATGAAGAGAAGCCATTTTTGTTCATGCCCTAGTTTTAAATTGAGATAAATATGAACAGAATTGCCAGTTAAGGACGTGTTTGGCTACGCCCGAAGGAAAGGGAAGAGAAGTGTTAGTAAGTTTGTGTTTGGTATATAGAATTGGGAAGGGATAAAAGTTGATGTGATGTGATGAAAATTGTTTTTTTATATAAAAAAATTGAAGATAATTAATATAATAGGTATAGTTGATTAAAAAAGAGAAATGAAAAAAGAAAAAAAAAGTGCATTGGACTAGGCGTTGGGTTAGGATAACCCACCCTAACCCAATCCCCCAAACATGCCCTCAAAAGGAAATCTTCGTTTTAGCTGCACTACTTGGAGCACTATGAAAAGAGTACCTAACTTTGGTTTTTAAGAATCTTTGTTAGGTTTACTAATTCTAGTTAAACTCCCTTATATATTCTCTTGTTGGAGATCGGGAAAAATTGTTGGACAGTGGGACTAAGGATGTGAGTGGTATAAGCCTTCAAAGAGGGTCTTTTGTAATTGGGTCGGGCAGATAATTCTGTGTAATCGTGACCATTTTTCTTGTTTATGTTGTAGTTTTCCATGTAAATACTTGTATTCTTATTTTGTTGATGTTTTTTTTTCTTAACTTACATAGGATAGTGTTTTGAAAAGTCTAACTTAAGCTCATGTCTAGGCACGTCTAGGCTCAAGATGCATGTCTAAAGGCCATTGTCTTTGACCTTGGCGCCTCAGATATAAAGGCAAGAGTCGTCATGAGATTAATTGTAAAAAATAAAAAAGGTTTACTCAACCGAAACGCTAAATCCTTGCATTTAGGGTTTTGACTGTTCCAGACCCCAATCCCTTCATGGAGTGTTTGTTCGAGGCTTTTATGAAGTTATTGAAATGAGTTTTTATAATCACTCTATAAAAATATCATCCAAACGAGCTATTACTATGATTTTTTCTATATAACTGCTCAAAATAATTTCTCATTTCTAATCACTCAAAATAATTACTTCACAATTTTGCAAACAAACATCTCTTATTGCACTAAGAAAGAGAGTATTTTTTTACTTAATATGCCCACTTCAACTATGCTATTTCTTCTTTTAATGTTTTATATATAGTGCGCCTAATTAAAAAAACTTGTAGTTCTTTTGCGTCTAAGCCCCGTAGTAGGATACATTTCCATAGTGCACCATGACCTTTTAAAAACATTGATCTATAGGACGTTTGATATGAGTGGAATGGTTTTTAGATAGGTTTGGAGGAGACAAAATCCTGTTTGATATGTGGGATTAGGAATAGAAAGTGTCAGGAATTCCTTGTCTAGTATGAGAGGAAGGGAATGATTGTTGTTTGGATGATCCATGTACAGTTTACCCCTACCAGCAAACAAGGAGAGAGAAAAAAATACCCTACCCCTTCCATGATATCAACTGCTAATAAATATCCACAAAAATTAGTTCCCAAACCAAACATTTCAAGTATCTGTGCGATCACCCCATTATAAATTATTTCTAATTCTTGGATCATATAATACTTTTTTAGATTCGTCAATCAAAATAGTTCATTATTCTTGAATGGTATGTCAATTCTATTTTGTTCAATATTCGTTTGAGTTCAATGATTACTAATATTATATTAGTGTTGAGGATATCTCATATTAAGAAACTGAGGATACCTCCTAATATTCATGAGATATGTGTGACACTCTTTTAATTACCATTTTGTATTGGCAACCTTGTACTATCTAATATCTAATATAGTATCAGAGTTCATTAAATCAAAATCGTTATTCTGTTCAATAAAAATGAAATTTAAATCCGATTTAAGATTGAATTTAAAAAAACACCATCTTAATGGGCATGTTGAAGGTTGCATATTAGAAGAATGAGTAGATAGTCTAGCATTTTGTCAGGTTCTAACAATTTATTTATGTATCAGAAATAGGTCAGTCACAAATGGCTTCCCTCCCAAGTTCTCAGCAGAGAATTGTCTATTACAGTAGTATAATCCCCTACCCACATAACAAAAAACAATATATATGGGTTTAACAACCCTACTTTCTCTCATGGCCCACAACCCCTCTGAATTACAAAATACCCACAAGGGCCCACATCAATATTTCTATTTCTTAACTCTACGTGTGAATAAACCTTGAGAGGTTTATCAATACCCACCCCTACTCTGGAAGCATCGGTCTCTATAACAAAAGGTTGGCCAAAGTCTGGTAATTGTAACACAGGTGCATTCATCATGGCATTCTTAAGTCGGTGAAATGTATTTTCTGCATCCTCGTTCCATGCAAATTGCCCTTTTTTTAACAACTGTGTCAAGGGCATTGCAATTGCTCCATAATTGGCCACAAATCTGCGGTAGTAACCTGTCAGAGCAAGGAACCCTCGTAACTCCCAAATGTGTTTTGGCACTGGCCATTTCAACATTGCCTCTACTTTCGATGGTTCTGCTGCTACACCTTTCGTTGACACCAAATGACCTAAATATTCTATCGTTCTCATACCGAACTGACATTTTTTTCCATTCGCCACAAGTTGATTCTCATAGAGGACTTGTAATACAGTTGTGAGATGTGTGGAATGCTCACTGAAAAATTTACTGTATACCAAGATATCATCGAAAAAGACTTAAACGAATTTGCGTAAGAATGGTCGTAGAAGCGTATTCATTGTCGACTAAAATGTGGAGGGGGCATTACGTAGGCCAAACGACATTACCAGAAACTCGTAATGGCCATCATGAGTTCGGAAAGCAGTTTTATGCACATCCTTTGGTTCAACACGGATCTGATGATACCTGGATTTCAAGTCTATTTTTGAGAAAATTGATGCTCCATGTAACTCATCTAACAACTCATCTACCATCGGTATCAGAAATTTATCCGGAATGGTCACATTGTTCAAAGCCTGATAATCAACGCAAAAACGCCAACTTCCATCTTTCTTCTTAACCAACAACACTGGATTCGAAAATGAACTCTTGCTCGGTAGTATCAACCCTGCTGTCAGCATTTCATTCACTAATCTCTCAATTTCGTTTTTCTGAACTTGAGGGTAACGATATGGGCAAACGTATAGGGTTCGGCTCCTGCTTTGATCTCAATCGTATGGTCATGGCTGCGTGGAGGAGGTAGGCACTCTGTAATTTCAAACACTCTGTAATTTCAAACACTCTGTTATACTCTTTCAAAATTCCATGGAACTCGATTAATGCATTAGCGTTCGAGCTCCATTTCATTTAGCTCAATCAATATGCCCTGATCATCTTCTGTAAAAGTTCGCATCATCGATTTCAAGGACATCTTAGCCTTGACCAAGCATCGGTCTCTTTATAGTTTAACCACACCGTTTCCCACGTTAAACAACATTTCTAAGGTGTGATAATCAAACACGATCTTTCCCAACCAAGCCACTCCTAAAATCACGTCAGCACTTCCCAGCGGTAACGGAAAGAAATCATGGATAATGGTCAACCCACCCATTATCAAGGCTACACCACAACATTTCCTGGCAGTTTGTACTGATTCCCCCGTTCCCAACACTACACCACATCCTGTTGAAGTTTCCACTGGTATGTTTGCTACTTTCACCCCCGATTCAGATATGAAGTTGTGCGTCGCACCACTATCAACTAACACGGTCACATCACACCATGCAATCAGCCCTCGAAGTTCCAGTGTTTTGGGTGAGTTGATCCTGACTAATGAGTTTAGGGATAACGTAGCCATATTTTGTATCTCGGGCGCAGTGTCATTGTTATATCCTGATTGCTCCTCATCATTGGTTTCATCCAGTTCATTCAACGAGGTTTCCTCATCAAAGACTTGCTCCACCACAATCTCCAGCTCTTGTAACTCTTTTCTGTTACATCTGTGCCCTGGGGTAAAATTCTCATCACAACCCTTTCTTACGCTTATTGCGTAATTCAGCATCGGTTAAACGCTTATTCGTAGTACTCCAATTAAAAGTCGTGGATGTGCCTCCCACGCTCGTCCCAACTGTCGTTGTTGACAACTGATTCGAGCCATGTCCTGCGGCATTTCTGGTAGGAGTAAACGAAAAAGTGCGAAGGTTAGAATTTCCCTACCCCGATGAACTAAAACCATTTGTGCTTCCTCCCGTGATGCCCGTTCCGGATTTTGCCGAGTTGACTCCTGTTTTTTTCTTCAACTGAGTCAACGTATCCTCTTCATTCAATTGAGCAGGGTTAACATTTTTGCCTTCAGTCCCACTGGCCGTAATTTTCTGATCTCACTTTGTATTTCCGGTTTCAATCTACTCTCGAATTTCCCTTCAATGACCTCTTCACTTAGGTCCTTCATATCCGCAGCTAACCGCTCAACTTTGTGTCGGTATTCTCGAACGGTCGTTTCCTGTTGTAAGCTCATTAGCCGGACGTACTTGTTTCCCAAGGCAGTCTGCCTAAACCGTTCAAGGAATAGCTGCCTAAAATCCCTCCATGACGGTATCGGGGCTCGATCTTCATCATATTGGTGCCAATCAAGTACCTCACCTTTCAAACAAAGCACGGCCGCCTCTAATTTGTCACGCTCTGTTAATCGATTCACGATAAAATATCGCTCCACACGGTGTAGCCATCCGTCGATCTTCCTCAATTTCTCCCTTAAAAATTGGCACCTCCAACTTCCAATCTCATGTCGAATAATGGCACTTCACGAATATTCGGGGCGCTAATCCCGGTCTGCTTTGTTTTGTCCTTCAGAATTCCAGTGGCCTCTGTTTTACTTACTTCACCCACATCCCCTGTTTTCCCTTCACAGTAAGTTCCCGCAAAAAAAAATTTCACCGTGATTGCAGAGCTCTCGTCGGTCGATTCTTTTTTTTTTTCTAGCCATCCCCTTTTCCGACGAGCTATCGTGTCGCTCAAGCTGCTCAGCGATCGACTTCATCTGCGCTTGGAAGATCTCAAACCTCGCCTCCACCCTGCTCCCTGTCGACGTCTGTCTATCGATCAACTCGGAGAATTGGAGATCCCGCTTCTCCTCTGCGGCGCTTCTCCTCGCCTCCACCTCCGTCTGATGCTGCACGAAGGCCTCTAATCTCACTTCAATGTCGCTAATTTTCGTCTACCATCCCCGATCACTCCTCTGATACCACAATTGTTAGGTTCTAACAATTTATTTATGTATCAGAAATAGGTCGGCCACAAATGGCTTCCCTCCCAAGTTCTCAGCAGAGAATTGTCTATTACAGTAAAAGTATAATCCCCTACTCACATAACAAAAAACAATATATATGGGTTTAACAACCCTACTTTCTCTCCTGGCCCACAACCCCTCTGAATTACAAAATACCCACAAGGGCCAACGTCAATATTTCTATTTCTTAACTCTACATATCACATTTATAAGATAGATAAAGATAAGTTACTCCTTCCATTATCAATTAGTTTTGAGATGGAAAATTGTACCGTTAAAATAATTAGAACATATCAACAGATCCATTACATGTCCAACAAAGCAAAAGTAATGATAGGTTTTGATCATTGAAAACATCAACTTTGATTTTGTGTCTATTGTATGGTGAATTAATTGTTGTTCTGCAAGTGAACAGGGTAATGTTATGAATGATGTTGAAGCAAAGGGATTGAATCCAGGGCTTATAGTACTTCTTCTTGTTGGTGGTTTGCTGCTTACTTTCCTCGTAGGGAATTATGCACTTTACTTGTATGCACAGAAGAGTCTCCCACCCAAGAAGAAAAAGCCAGTGTCTAAAAAGAAGATGAGGAAGGAAAGACTGAAGAAAGGAGTGTCCGCACCTGGAGAGTAAAAAAAAAAAAACAGAGAAAAAACAATACTTCACTTCTCAAGGTTTCCTTCGCTGTACAACGTTTTGGTTTATTTTTTCTTCTCTTTTTAAACCCTGCATAGACTGTAGACTGGCTAGAAAGTATTACAGTTGTTTCTTTCTTTAATTATTGTCTTTAACTCTTTAGGAATCCAACTTGATGGTGAGTTCTTAACTCATATTACATTTCTTGGGCTCTTTTTCCCAAAGTTTAGATTGCTTCTTTTCTACTTATTGCCATCTTTTTGGCAGACACCAGAGATTTTTGTTTCCCCATCTTTAAATAGCCTTAACTTGTTCCTTTTAACTATTAGAATCTTTTCTTTTTTTGCCTTTTAGTCTATCAATAAATGGTGAGGTTAGGTCTCCGGAAGGTGAAGCGGTCATCAAAAGTTTGAGTTTTGAAGGTGTGCTCACTGTTCCCTTCAAGATCTCAGGTTTTATATCCATCTTGACATTAATTTGATGTCTCCCGATACTTGGCCTAGAGACGGACGTGGTTAACTTGGTTATAGTAGAATTAAGCTTCGATTTCTTGATTTCAAAAGAAAATAAAAAGGTAGACTAAATTGTAGATTCAAGAGAAAGAAAAAGAGGGAATTGCATGGTTGAGTGACAGATTTGTGTAACTATCTATTGTGAAGATTACAAGACATCAGCCTCTACTCTCGAGTTTAGAGGACTCTAAACTTTAAGTTGTTCTCATGTCATTAAAAAAAAAAGACATCGGCCTCCGAGGGAAGGTGATGGTAGGCTTGAGATCAGTATAGGCTTAGGCAATTGCTGGATCTCAATGCCAGCGGAAGTCACTTGGATCTTTGTAAGATTCCAACGCTGCTGAAGTTTTCAAAGCTCTTTGTAATAGTTTTAGAAAAATTATATTGAATTCAACATTGTTGGTGATATTAAAGGATTTGTTTTTGGAAATTCTCCTAAGGAATTCAATAGCTGATTTGTTAGCTAAACTTGAGTTGGGTGGTTTCTAATCTGTTCGAGGAAATGGAATTTTGTTTTCTGATGAGTATAATAGGTTAGGTATTTTGTTTTTATTGAATGAGTTTTGATTAAAATTAAGAGAGATTAGATGATATCAGCATAAAGTATCCTATCTTGACATAGTAGTCAAGAGGGTCTTGGGGAAACAGGAGTGATGGATTCAATCCACTCACTTAAGAATTAGATTCTTACGAGTTTTCTTAACATCTAAATGTTATAAGATCAGTTTAAAATAGATGTGCGAAGACGATCCGATTACTTGTAGATATCCGAAAAAAATGAGAAGAAGCTCATAAATTTGTCACAAGGAACATGCAGTGAAGTGCAAGGAAAAGAGATGTTTTTCAATGGACCATTGGAATCACGTGGAACGCTAGAGAACATTGAAGCTGAGGAAAGCTTACCTTTTACCGAAGCAAGTAAGTCATGTTGTCCCTTTATGTGTTATTGTGGGATATACATTGTCAACATTATTGCTACTTCAGTGTCCAATCCAATAAAACACTCAGCTTTTAGCCTTTTACTATTTTTCTGTGTTGGCTTCTACCTCAGTTTTCTTTCTTTTGGTTAGGGGGTGTTTGGATAAGTAGTTGCAAGAGTGTTGTTTTTAATCATTTGAAATGAGTGGTTGTGAATGAGAAACTGCATTAATAAATCGTTTGGATGGAGTTGTTTGAAGAGTGATTATTAAAGTTCATTTATCATAGTTTCATAACTTCTTGAAACAGCAGGGTAAAGGCAAGTCGTTGTTTTTTTTCTTTTATCATTACTTGAGGTAAAGCCATAATACCTTATCTCTTCAAACTTAGGTTGTTTGTCTTTGTTGGAATAGTAGATGGGCGACTAAACTCTCATTCATTTTATACATATACTGTGATTATCGTCTTCTTCGAGTCGTACTCTTATTTTGATTTCAATACGAGATCTACGATAGGAACATATACTCTACTAGTTGTATTCAAGTCGTAATGAGATAACTATATATGTTTTCGAGTGTAAGTCTAGTTGGTTAAAACTACGAACCTCGAAATACGTTCACTTGGACATTTTTCGTTCAAGACTATTAGAAAGTGCTAAATTAGAAAACCCACAGACGTATCGTAAAATCTAGAGACAGGTTAATGATATTTCGAATATAGGGGAGTGAAATTTTGATTCCCGATTTTCAAAAAATAAAACTAACTATGTTATCAAAAACAACAAGATCCACTCCTAATAGTTTAATGAATATAACTTTGATCTAGTTCTTATGAATTTGATATCAAAGATAGATAGATGCATACAAGATGTAGACATAAGATAGGAGGGGGGGGTGAAAATGGGGGCGTAGAGTAAAGAAGAAGAAAGAGGAAAGAAAGTAAAAGGAGACAGGACATGTGAAGGAAACCAATGAAAAATGTAACAAAAGGGGAGGTGGGCCTTCTGACTCTCACTATACAAAATTTCAACTCCTTTTTTTTAACAAGACCACAAAAATAAATAAATAAAATTATTATTATTATAAAAATAAAAACTGAGTCAGAGTATCCAAAGGTGCTTTATTTAAATCCCTCCATTCCACCCCATAATCCCAAAAAAAAAAAAAAAAAAACATTTAATTTAATTTAATTTAATTTCCATATTATCTTTTTGACACAAAAAAAAAAAAAAAAAAACCCAAAATTTGAAAAAGTGTGATTAATGCAATAGCAATGCATGCTGCTCAGAGACTGAAAGAGGCATTAAATACAAATACTCTCTTTTGATGGATGAAAAACATAAATCAAGTTTTTATTTATTTATTTATTTTTATTTTTAAATAATGGAGGATTCTAAATTTATCTAAGTAATAATGTTTTCATATGCCCATTAAGAAGTTTTTAAAAACCAAATATAAACAGTTCCTTACATATTTTTTTGGAAAATATCTACAAATAACAACTGTTTCTTGCATCCATTTTAGTTATAATATTTATTTTTTTAATAATTTATCATTTTCGTTTGTTTTTGTAAGAATTTCTATTTTATTTATTTAATTAAAAATTATCTTTTGAATTATTGATTAAAGTCTGTCAACTATATGATCGATGGAGTCATTAATCACAATACTCATTGAAATTATCTTACAACAATCAACTCAATTTTCTACTATACAAAAAATATTTTCAAAGTTTTATTATATTTTTAAAAAAAATTGATTTTTTTTTTTTTGTTATACGTCAAAAATCCCCTTTTTTATTTTTCTTTTTTTGTTCAATAATATTTAGTTGAAAGACAAGAATGAATAGAGTGCAACTTGCCTATGGTTGAATGGGTAAGATGAACATATGTTGTACAAGTATTTAACCTCACATTTGTTTGATTTTATGTGTTAAAATAAAATTAAAATATATATATATATATATATATATACATACATATATATATATATGTATATGTATATATGTATATATAACATTTGAAAAATTAAATAAATGCTAGCATACTTGTGTAAGAGAGAAATTATATATATATCTATATATATATATTTAAAAGTAAAAATAGATTAACCATCACTAAAACATAATTTTCTGTATAACCAAATCTATTTCCTTTTATTTTCTATGAACTCAAACATGCCCTATTAATTTATTTAACATTTGATATTTAAATGGTTTAGACTCGAGTTTAACAAACAATTGGAGTTAATTATAAATTTAATCTCATGATTTCATTAAAGTTTAGTCTTTATGATTTGAAAATTTAGATTTTAGTCTCTAAGATTTGGAGAAATATATAATTTAATCTTTGTGATTTGGAAAATATAAAATTCGGTCCCTATGAATTGAAAAATATAAAATTTGGTTCCTATGATTTTATAAAACCTAAAAAATAGTTCATGTTATTCATAAATCGTAGGTAAATTAAATACGTAAATGTGATGTATTAATTATGTTTTTTTTCAATTAATTATTTATCTCACGCTCTCATCACTAAACAAAAAAAAAACTAACTTCTACGCATTTTATCCAACAAAAATTACGAACGACGAACTATTTTTTAGATTTTATCTTACTTCAGAACTAAATTCTAATTTTTAAGGTCACAAGGGATGTTTGGATTGAGAGTTTGAAAAAGTATTTCAAACTAATATTTACTTGATACGCATACAAAAACTACATTCAAACGAGATTTTAATTATCATTACTTTTAAATATTCAAAATAAATTTTCATTATAAATATTAATTTTAAATATTTCTTAAAAAACTATGTTCAAGTTTTTTATTGCAATCATTACTTCTGAATATCCAAAATAAATTATAATTTTAAATATTCTTACAAATTTCATACAAACAAACTTTTCAATGCAATATTACTTTTAAATATTCAAAATAAATCTTCATTCTAAATATTATTAAAATCTCAATCTAAACATCTCATATATAATTAAGTCGTAGACGTTTCCAAATCATAAAAATTAAAATTTAGATTTTGAAATCATAAGAACTAATTTTTAATTTTTTTTTAATTAATCCAAATAAACTAAATTTATAATTTATCAAACTCTAGTTAAATAATCAAGGTAAGTAGTCCTTTAAACAAAAATTAATAAGTTAAATTAAAGGAAAAGAAACAAAACCTATTAACATTTTCTCACAGTTTCATCATCAAAACAAAGTTTTTTAGATTCATTATCACTGCAGCTTTATAGATGAGAAAATTTACACAAACCCCAAAAATTAAAATAAAATAAAAATAAAAAATAAAATAATTCTATAAATAATGAAGTAAAGAAAAAAGAATTGAAACAGTAATGAGATTAAGATTTAAAAGTGTTTTTTTTTTTTTATATACATTTATCATTAATTATTGGGTAAGCATGAATCGGAAACTCCAGACCTTCTCTTTTTCCAGAATCGCACTTCTGGGTTCATCTTCTCCGCCGTTCTTGACGGCTCAGATTTGCTACGGGTCAATATCAACGGCCGAGATGAGCTGTTCGTACACTCTTCTTCCTCTGTTTTTACTCCTTCAATATTGGTGGATTTAATGGCGAAATTCTCTATCTTCTTCACCAATTCCTCGCCCTCCTCGAATTCTAATGCTTCACTTGTATCTTGATCCGAAACTGAGGCTCTTCGGGATGTGAGTTTCTCAATCTCAACCATTTCTCCGCCATTGTTGAGCTTCGAGCTCTCTTGATTTTCCTCGTTTGTCAGAGGAGAGCTCCAAAATCTACTGGCTAATGATGTGGATCGATATGGAGCAGATTTGCTTCTAGTTAATAGTAATGCATTTTTGGGCGGCGAAGAATTTGAAGAAATGAACATTGCTTCTTCATCAATGGCGGCGGCAACTTTCGTTTCTGGGTTTGAAATTTGAACTCGGCCGTGGTAGTGAGTTTCTGGGTTTGTTCCATTTTTGGGTTTACGACGGAACCCAGCTTGGAAAAACGAGACCCATCTTTGAAAAATCGAAGAAGGATTCGGTTTGGGTTTTTTTCGAAAACAGGGACAAAACAGAGCAGTTCGGATCCAGCGACAACGGCGGCGCGTGGGGGATTTGGGGCGGCGGCGGCGCGTGGAAGATCGGCGAACTCGGACTTGGCCGATGCATGTGACTTTTGGGGAAGAAGGCTCTTGGGTTTCAATGGCGGCGGCGGCGGTGTTCTTCTTCCTCATGAACATCATCGGACTGGAACGCCTTCCTCTGCTTTTGCTTCCGACATTGCTCCTCAGAAACCTCATCAATGGCGGCGGAAATTTCTCCGGCCGGCCTGGACTCGATATCGGCTTCGCCGTTGGCTTCATTTTTGAGAACCACCTTCTTCTTCTTCTTCTTCTTCTTCTTCAATCACTCTTCCAAAATAAATCTCTCAGCAACCGCCGCCGTGGAGATCGGCGGTTCCGGTCGAGCTCTTCACTGGCAGAGTTGGAACTTGGAAGGTTGGAAATAATGAGTTTTCTGTTTCAGAAAAAAAAAAGAGTTTTAATTTATTATTTAATTTTAATTAATTTTTGTGGGAAAATATTTGTTTTGAGTGAATATTTATATGAGTGCGTGCACGGATGGTGAATCGACTGCAGAGATTTATTTTTCTATATTATAAGGTTGGAAGCTTTTGTCTGTATGGGGTTATTTGGGTAATTTCAGATAGTTTTAATTTCATTTTTAATACTTCTGAAGCAGGTTTTCTGATTAAAATAATTATTATTTTTTTAAAATAATTATTATTGAATATTGATGTGAAAGGTAAATAGAGCTAGCCGTTTTAGTCTTTTTTTTTTTTTTTTTTTTTTTTTTTTGAAACCAAACAACCACGTAACATTAATCAACAAAGAAACAAGTTCTACAATCATCCTCCACACCGGAGGCCACCAAGGGGGGGAGCACCCCCCTCCAAAAACAGGTCCTGCCACCATAAGCCAAAGAAGAAAAGTTCCAAACAACAGAAAGTTCAGAAGGGATTTTGGCTAACAAATCAGCCACCCTATTACAACTCCTATTACAATGGAAATAAGACACATTCCCAATAGCATTGGACAAAGCCAAAATATCAACCGCAATGTTCTTGAATTCAGACAAATCAGAGTCAACCCCCACCAGAACCTTGACAACCTCCTTGGCATCAGATTCCACTGACAGAGGGGGAATCCACGAGCACATCTTCAAAATGCATTTGAGCCATTCTTTAATCGCCAAACCTTCAAGTACTTTAACCTTACAGTTCCTAAAGCCAACTTTGGTCCCAGCCACAATCGGCACCCCTTTGGAGTCACGAACAATCCAGCCTATTTTACCATCTCCCGATCTAATGCGCATAGCAGCATCGGTGTTAATCTTCCAGCATCCACGCGGGGGAGCCTTCCAAGCATCCTTCTTTTCAGCTTCATTCTGCTTTGACGCCTTCGATCCACCTGAAAAATTAACTGTAAGAGTGTTAATCATTTTATCCACCATCACCTGAAGTCTAAGGAAGTCCCCCACCCCATTATTATTAATAATGTCATTTCTGTGGTTCCAAAGACTCCAGATAATAATAAGGGCTTTGAATCTCTCTTTCTTTTCAATTTTTCTGCAAAGACCCTCCCAGAACTCAATCCCATTATTAATATTTTTGAAGAAAACCTCAAAATCCCCAAACCAAGGAAAGACATCCTTCCAAAGCTTTCTAGCAATCTTACAGTCCTTAATAATATGCATGTTGGTTTCATGACCCTTAAAGCACACCGGACACCTGGAATCGATATTAATCCCCCGACCATGGATATTGCACCTGGAAGGGATAGCATTAGTAATCACACTCCAGGCTCCAATCTTAATTTTAGGGAGGCAATTAACATTCCAGAAACTGTCCCACACTTTTGCCGTAGCCTCACCCCCCGACGGGGAAGCTTTACCCTTATCAGCCAGATCCATTGCCAACTGGTAGGCACTTTTAACAGAGAAGCAACCTTTACCACCATAATTCCACATAATTTCGTCCACACCCCTAGACTCACTAAGGGGCGTCCCCAAGATCACCTCCGCATCCTCCTGACAGAACCAGCTCTTGATCAGCTCCTCCCTCCATCTACCATCCTCATCAATCAGCTCCGCCACGTGCTTGTCCCTCAAGTCTCCATAGAGACCAATAGCATAAGAATTGCCCTTTCTAGCAATCCAGGGATCACAACCAATCTTGATAAGGGAACCATCTCCCACTTTCCACCTGAAGCCTTGAACAAATAACTCTCTCCCCCAAAGAATACTCCGCCACGCATACGAGGGATTACTTCCCAGCTCAGCATTCAGAAAACTATCATGTCTAAAGTACTTACCAGCTAAAACCCTACTAATAAGACTCTCAGGGTTCCTCAAAATCCTCCAACTATGTTTTGCCAACATAGCTTGATTAAACAGATTAAGATTCCTAAACCCCAACCCGCCCGAATTCTTTCTATTACAGAGCTTTTTCCACGCCACCCAATGAGCCCTACCCCTCGACCCATCCTCACCCCACCAGAATCTTGCACACAGCTGCTCAAGGCTATCATTAAAAGACTTTGGGAGTTTAAAGCAGCTCATTGTATAAATAGGGATAGCCTGCCCAACCGCTTTAATCATGACCTCCTTACCCCCTCTAGACAGAAGTTTTCCTTTCCACCCCTGTAAGCACTTTTCAAGACGACTTCTAATAGAGGTAAAAAGACTTTTTTTGTTTTTCTGATTTTGCGAAGGCATTCCCAGATGGACACCCAAATTATCATTTATTTTAACCCCCAGAATTTTACTAAACGTATCCTTTCTCATCGAGTCAATGCACCCACTAAACAGGACTCCTGACTTCTCGAAATTAATCTCTTGACCCGAAGCCAGCTCATAGCAGTTAAGCAACTCCTTAATTTTAACACAACCATCCTCCTCAACCCTGAAAAAAATCAAACTATCATCAGCAAAAAATAAATGAGATATCGAAGGACAAAAAGGATTAATCTTAAGACTTTTAAAAGAGTTTAGAGATTCTTCCCTGTTCAAAAGAGCTGAAAGGCCTTCCGCGCAAATGAGAAACAAATAAGGAGAAAAGTGGATCTCCTTGCCTCAGGCCTCTTTTTGGAGCAAAATCCCCGTACAGCGTCCCGTTTATCTTCACCGCAAACCTGACAGAAGACACACAATTCTCCACTCTCCTAATCCAACTCTCACTAAACCCTAATTTTCGCATCATCCCAAACAGGAAATCCCACTCAACCCTATCATACGCTTTGCTCATGTCTAATTTAAGCGCCGCCCAACCCCTCTTACTTTTTTTCTTTTTCGTAATAGAATGAATACACTCAAAACCCAAGATAACATTATCAGTGATAAGTCTGCCAGGAACAAAAGCTGCTTGATTAGGAGAAATAATCTTATTTAAAATTCCTTTGAGCCTATTAGCCATTGTTTTGGCAATAATTTTATAAATTGTATTACAGAGGCTTATAGGTCTAAAATCTTGCATCGAGCTAGGGTGCATATTTTTAGGGATCAGAGCAATAATCGTTTTATTCAATTTTCCAACCTCCACCCCGTCATTAAGAACCCCCAGACAAAGATCCACAACTTCACCCCCAACAATATCCCAATACTTTTGAAAAAATCTAGCATTTGTACCATCAGACCCAGGCGCTTTCGAAGGATTCATCCCACGAAGGGCACTAATCACCTCCTCCTTAGAAAAGGGTTTATCCAGCCAGAAAGCATCAGCCTCCGAAATTTTCTTAACAACCCCCATAAAGATACGCT
>JBBMEG010034487.1:9004-21286 GCA_037832605.1 Cyclanthera cordifolia
TGATGTGGAAGAAAATTTTATTACCATTCCCCATTTGTGAATCCAGGTCCACCTCCCTCTTTACTTGAAGATTCAAGGCTTTCAGATTTTGAATCTCGCTTCATCATACCTGCTCTGATCTTGAACATGAACCTATCATCTTCATTTCTACACACGAACCTATAGAAAAAAAAATTGAGCATGGATTATTACATTTATGAAAATCACCCAATCATCTTCATCTCTCACGAACGAGCACAAGAAACTTTTGGGTAGGTTTTGAAGTAAAAATGGAGTAAACTAAAATATATTCTTTATTAATTAAAAAAATGACAAATCTACCCTTTGGCACATATGTGAAAATCTCTCAGTTTTTTAACATAAGAAGGTTAATTGCAACACTTACCCATTTTTAAGGGTGATTGCTCAAATTAAGAGTTTAGAGGTTATGTAACTATCATCCTACTTTAGGGAAAAATATGACTATATGTAAAGAAAAAATAGTTACAAATAATAAAAGTTGTCTAGAAAGTAAGTAGGTAGAGAATCAAAAAAATGATTTTGAGTGAGCACTATTATTGAGAATAATTATTTAATAATTAAAATATCGAGAATCATCATCATTTTCATTTTCTCAATTTCATTTTGATGGTCCTGTTTTTTTTTTTTTTTTTGTAGAAAAGAACTGAGAGAAAAGAAATGATTAATAGGTAATTAAAGTAATTAATTATTTATTTTAAAAATTGTATTAATAATGCGTGACATTATTAATTACTTATTTGAAGATTGATATTAATAGAATTTAGATAATTAACTATTTGTTTGACAACCGTAATAATTAAATATAATTTTTAATGAAAAAAATGAAATGGAAATTGATAAAGCGTTTGATAAATTGTTTAAACAATCATTTTTGAATATGAAAAGAAAAAAAATAATAACGTTGGAAATGAGCATAAACGCGTGGGGGAGGCGACGCGCTTTTGCCGAAAGTATCAATGCATGCATGCAGAAACAAAATCCATAAAAACGTTACAACGGCAAACGCCATGACCGACGACACGTTCGATTGCCTGTAACAAACACCAAATAAATCTGCACCGTCCATTTCAATGACCACATCTTCAAAAGATAATCGTTTTTTTTTTTTTGAAGATCTGAATACCTACTTATTTTGTCCACTAAATGTACACAATTTCATTGACCATACATGGAATGAAACATTCCATCATCTTTCTTCACAACTCAGCAAAAACAAATTATTTTGTTGTTTTTTTTTTAAATGTAATTGGGATGTTTGGTTGGAGAGTTTTGGAGAATATATTTCAAATTAGTATTTAGTAAATACTGGTACAGAAACAACATCCAAACGAGATTTTGACGGAAATCATTACTTTTTAAATACTCAAAATAAATTCTCATTTTAAATACTAATTTTAATCCCTCTTAAAAACTACCAAAACGAGATTTTGACTATATTATTAATTCTAAATACTCAAAATAAATTTTTATTATAAATACTAATTTCAAATACTCTTAAAAATTGCATCAAAACAAGTTTTTGAATTACAATCATTACTTCTAAATACTCTAAATAAATTCTTATTATAAATACTAATTTTAAATATTCTTAATTAAAAACTACATTCAAACAAGATTTTCAATACAATCATTACTTTTTAATACTCAAAATAAATCTTCATTCTAAATACGAATTTTAAATACTCTTAAAATCTCAATTCAAATATTATTGGTGCTTTATAAAATTGTCTTGAGAATTAATTAAATAAATAATAAAAAATAAAAAAAAAAAAAAAAATATATATATATATATATATATATATATATAAACATGCACATTTCTCCTACAGCTTGGATTATGTTTCATCAGCTTTTGGCTTGTTTGAGAATACCAAGCTTCAATTTGTAGTAAAGTTTTTTTTATAATTTCAATTACCTAATATTTATTATTGAATTATACATAAATTGAATTACCTATATTGTTATTATGAGTTTCTTTTAATTAACTTAATTCAAGCATTTCTATTATTAATTGAGAATTGAAACTTATGTCACCAAAACAAAAAATAAAGTGATTTTAATTATAATGAACCTCACTCGTACATCGAATAAATGATAACACATCACTAGTGTCAGCTCAATTTTTCTCGGGCAAACATATCTCAACAATTGTATATCTAAAAGAAGGAAAGTTGGAAACTATATAAACTTTCAAATGTATGAATTCATCTAAGATTTGACGATAAGAACTAAGTTTAACTAACATTAAGAACAATCATTAATCACCGTTCAGAGTTCTCAATCTCAAAAATTATTTATAGAAAAAAAAAAAAAAAAAAAATCTCAGCATTTTTTGAAGGAGCAAACAATAAGATATTATATTATAAAATAAAAATATCCACCTTTTAAGGGAAACATTTCTTTTGAAAAAAGAGTATTATTCTCTTAATTTTTCTTGAAGGAGTTTAATTACCTCCCTGTGTTACGGTAAATGATTGTATTGATTCAAATCGTGCCAATATTCTTGACCACCATCGTACCAGGCGGCGCTGTCACCGGAGTTATAGCCCGCCGCCGCTGAACCCATGGTGGGCCCCGTTATCAAGGTCGCATCATAAGAATCCCCAAATAACCACTCATCGGCAACCGCAGAATCTCCTCCGGCGCCGGCAACAGTTCCGGCCACGATCTGTTTTCTTGCATAATTGAAATCGGAAGAATTGCAATTCTCCCGTTTGGAGATACCCAGATTCCAAACCGAGCTCGTAATCAATTCTTGGTAGCGATCTTCAACGGCGATTGGGGAGAAATTAATTCCCCTGTTTTTTTCAATAGCGGTATTGTCTTCTCCAAATATCATAGCCAGTTTTGGCTGATTATTTGAGCTCAAAGTTTCAATCGAAGACGCGAGGTTCAGTGAATTAAATCCATTCGTCGAAGAAGGAATTAAGAAATTCGAACTTCTCTGTTTTTCAACAGAAAAATTACCAATCTGATCGGACATACACGCTACGGAGGAAAACGGCGAATTACGATCCAACTGAACCGACGAAGCACCGTTGAGAAAATCCAACCGACCAATATCCGAGTTGGACGAGCCGGATTTAGCCGCCTTCTTGTATTTCCGGCAGGCGCCGCCGACAGGAACGTAGCGCAACGCGCCGCCATGGGTCCAGTATCTCCGGCAGGTCTTGCAGAAATGCCTTGGTTGAGTGAGGGTGTAGTTGTTGTAGTAACAGAATTTGGTATCGGGCGAGTGGCAACGAGGACATTTGAGCGCCGCCGGAGCTTCAGAAGGCGGTTTCGGGTGGGTATTTTCCGGCGACATTGATCAGCTTATGGAAACAGAATTGGAATTGAGCTATAATTTCATCGAAGGGGAAGCGATTTACTTCTCTTTCAGCGATTTTTTAATTGAGTGGCAAAAGATGGGATTTATGTTTCTGGGATCTGATTGGTATTTAAATATTAAGCTTCATGAGTGTGGGCTATCACCATATAAAATCAAAACAAAATATTTTAAAATTTTACACAAGTAGATGGTAATTTAAAAACAAAATAAATTATAAGAGTTAATATAAAGTTTTTTTTTTTTTTTTTTTTTTTTTTTTTTTTTTTTTTTAATTTTAGAAATGAAAACAAAACAAACTTCGAAATTGAAAAAATGTGTACTGTTAATCTCTAATAGTTAAGGGATTATACCATTTTATTGATATTTAGATCAAAAACTTTATTTATTAAAAGATTTAATCTTTTACCTCCCTATTAAACATATATTCGAATTTTAAAATTTTAATTAATTTTTGAATTTTTTATTTCTTTTTTATTTCAAATTTGTCTTTGGTTCTTAGCTAGTTTTATTTTTCTGCAATATAATTTCTTCTCTCTTGGGGTGTGTTTGGCTTCACCGGAAAGGAAAGAGAAATGTTAGTAAGTATGTGTTTGGGTGTAAGGTTGGAAAAAAATAAAAGTTGATGTGATATGAAGAAGATTGTTTTTTTGTATACAAAATTTTTAAAGATAATTAATATAATATGTATAGTTGATTGGAAAAGAGAAATTGAAAAAGAAAAAAAGTGTATTGGACCACGCGCTGGGTTAGTGTAACTCACCTAACCAACCCTAACCCGAGGCCCCAAACACGCCCTTAAGAAACCATTAGCTCGTTAATATGGGCAATAGCTCACAATATCAATGTGTATCCATTATCTAATGACGAAAACATGTTCAAACTTTCACTTTTGTAAAAATTAAAAATTAAAAAATCTAAACTTTCACTTTCGAGGCCTCCATTTGGCCGACTCCGGGTCGGCGTTGGCTTGGCCGACTTCCGGGGGGTCGGCATGGACTTGGCCAACCCTTTGGGTGTCGAAACCTCCATTTGGCCGACCCTCGACGGGTCAGCGTTGGTTTGGCCGACCCCTTGGGGGTTGAGGCCTCCATTTGGCCGACCCCCAGGTGGGGTCCCAGCCTTCTCCGAGTATTCCGGGATATTTTAGCCTACAACAGAAATTGGGGAGCTCTTTGCTTGTTCATCAAATGATAGTATCTATCAAGCAATTGGAGAAGATCTCGTCGCCTACATATCAACAAGGAAAACAAAAATAGAATATCATAACTGTAAATCAATGAAGACTGAAACATTTCCAAATAAAGAGACAATAATGGGATAAACAAGTGAAAGTGCAACAAAAAAGTATATATATATATATATATATATATATATATATATTCCACATTAATTCAAATATTGGAATGAGAGAGAAATATCACATTACTTTTACTGAAATCTTTTTCCCCTCCCCGTTCACATTCTTTGGGACCTTCCATCTTGATGTTTCACAATTAGGACATAATTCTGTATTGACTAGTTCTTTCCGGTACAAATAACAATCTATAGTACATGTATGGATGTTTTTATACTTGATTGCTAATGTACTTCAAAATTCAAAACGAAATTAGGATTCGATTTGGAATGACAAATTGAGTACTTCACCTATTTATATTGTGATAAATTAAATAAGGCTTCAATTATATCTAGTCACACCAACAAATTCAAAATAAATAAATAAAACTTCCTTATTGCAAAAAGTACTAATATTACAATGTTATAAACTAATAACCCATGAGTTTTCTTGACATCCAAATGTTGTAGGGTCAGGCGGTATGTCTAATGACATTATTCCATGTGCGCACAAGCTGGCCTAAACAATCACATAAATAAAAAAAGAAAGAGAAAATAATAACTACTTAACTAGAGAAATGAAGAATTCAAGTCATATGTACCGCAAAATGTATATATTAAAAAAAACTATAAAATAGAATTCCTAAATCACAAAATGTATAAACTAAATAATCATAGTCATATGAACTACAAAAAAATCACAAAATATGAAAATTTAAATGCATAAAATGTAATATTAATCACAAAAATAGAGAACAAAGAGAGAACTCACTTTAAGGGGACCAAGAGCTTGCCCAAAACGTGTTAATATCCCGGGTCATATGAACTAGAGAAATGATGAAATAAGTATACGAACTAAAAAACCCCTAGTCATATGAACCACATTATGTTGAAACTATAAAAACTAGATAATGGAATTTTTAAATTACAAAATATATATCATCAGAAATCCTATACATATGAACCACGAGAAAACCACAAAATACATAATGTAGAATCATCAAATCATAAAATGGTAAAATAGATCATATGACCAAAAAAAAAAAATAATCACAAAATATATAATGTAAAATATTGAAATGGTAAAATAGATCACAAAAAAAAAAACTTACAAAAAAAAGCACTCACGGTTGAAATTGTTACAAATGAATTTAAGAGGAAAAAAAGAACTTGGAGCTACATCATATTCACGAAAATGAAGAGCAAAAAACGAAAAAAAAAACTCCTAAATCTGAGAGCTACCTAATGAAAATGAAGTTAGAACAAAAAATGCAACATCCCCGAGAGATTTAGAGGTTGTAAACGTGAAGAAAAGAGAAGAAATAGGTAGAGAAATGTTGGGGCGGAGAATACAAGGTGAGCAACAATGGAGGAAATGAGAGAAAATAGAGGGAAAACAAGTAGGAATAGAAGTGAGACACTTTTGATGTCGAGCTGCCCGAAATCTTTCTGCCCAACATCATTTTGCTACAATTTTAGATGTCTGTCACCACCTACATCTAAAAGTAGCCCAACATCTTTTTTCCGACATTGTTTAGCCCGTCAACTAAAAGTCCTTATTTTTTATTTCTATTATTTAGTCCGACATCTATTCCTTGAATTGTTGTAGTGAAATGTAGTATAAGTTCTTTTGTCTTTTGTAAGAACTCAAAAGAAACACTTGAGAAAAATGGTTTAAGCACACCCATTAGATAAAAGTTCCTTCATATGAGAGATTAAAAATATTTTGCATTGAAAAGAACATAGATTTAACCTTAATTATTCTTTTAGACAAGCTCGCTTTATTGGCTTTTCTATCATTTTGCTTTATAGTCCAAAAAATATTCTCATGGTTGTCTCCCTCACACATTTTCTCACAAGATTCTTTTTCAATAAAATCACATTCTTTTGTTGGCCTTTTGTGCCTTTTTCTCTAACTCACACATGTCAGCATATACATCATTTAGATAGGTGTTACAATAGTAGAATGGTTACAAGCAAGCAATTCATCAAAATCTAATTTCTTCACAATCTCAAGCACGTGTTTTAACTAAACCACAATGCATTTTATTTTGAATGATTCAACTTTCTACTTCAATCATAGACTGAGTTTTGGTACATAAACTTTCATTTTCTATAGATGATTGAATATTTGAAATTGGTTTAAGTGTAGTATATCTTGTAGACATTCTTTTGAGATGTGATCTTCTTTCTTCTATATCTTCTCTCATTATTTTCATCTTCTTAAGAAAAGCTTCAAGAACAGTCGTACTAAGAGTTGATGCATATTGTGTTTTTTCTCCATAATGTGACACGTTGAAATAAAATCTTACAAATAACAAGAACTTTCAATATTCCTTGAATCCATCAAAAAAAAATTGTTTGATATGCTTTTAAATACATCCAACAAACTCTTATAGAATGCCACTTGTAATTACGAGCAGGTTTATTAAGCTTTCACGTCAAAATGTTTCAAAATATGAAATTTAAAATTTTCATAATTTAAAATTATGCATTGTAATTTATAAGTCTCTTGGAATCTTCTTTTCCTTCTTCTTGTAGGTAACTCTGTTACGTGAATACAATAATTTAGTAGTTGGACTCGTATTACTTTATATTTTATCTAATGAAATGATGATTATTATTTTTTTTTTTGTAACTATCATATAAACTTTAAACATAAATAGTCAATAAGAGTAGCTGTACGACATCAATATATACTTAAAGACCAAAAAATTAGGAGTTCAGATCCTCTTTAATCGTTTCAAAAAAACATTATTCAATTGCATTTTGTAAGAAAAATTCATGACAATGTTAACTACACCTACATCATAGGTTTTGGCAGCAGTGGATTCAAAATTGTTGAGCAATTTTGATGGATGTTAATTGATTGGTTCTTCTATTTAAGAAAATTGGAAGCCTAATTGAGAAAGAATGATGTGTTGCTGCTAAACTGTGATATAATTTGTAAGGCAGCTTTAATTTATTAGATTGATTACATATAAAGATTGGCTCATCTACAAAATGCCTCTTACCTTTCTAGATCTTTTGGCTAAGATCAAAGTGTGATATCTGTTCTTATTAGTTTAATGTCTGATACATCGGTCTTCAGCTCGCATTGATATTAAATTAATTTTTTAAGGGGAGAGCCCACCATAGTAGCTTGTTGTCGGGGCTCTCCCTTGCGTTACACTATTGTTTGGGCTTGGCGCACCTCTCAAATTTTTAGTCTAAAATTTTAAAATTAATTATTGTGAGTCTATTTCCCATAAATATATTTATTTACTATTACCATAATTATAAAATCAAACTATAATTAAGAAATATATCAGGGGTAAGATAGTATAACATAAAATAAAACGTGATATATTAACCAAAAACGAAAAAATAAAAGTAGTCTTTTGTGTTGATGAGGACAACTTCGTGTTTGGTGGATGATTAAATTAGTAGTGTGTTAAATGATTAAATTAAGATGGTGTTAAATTTGAAATTCAGTGTACTTTGATCATCAAGATTGCCAAATAAATGAAATAAAACGATTTACATACTTAAATTTGACAATTGTTACAAAAGCTATAAAAAAAATAAATGGATCAATTTAATTTTAATATGTAGCAAAATTAAGTATTGATACTTAAATCAAACTATATTATAATAAAGAATAAAAATTATCTAACTAGCTTAATTATTTAGAGTAACTATATATCTTGTATTCATATATAAATATGTATTTAGATTTTTTTTACTAAAATGTATTATATTTAGATAAGTTTGATGAAGAATAAAATTAATATTTACTGATATATATTTTTAATATAACAAACTTCATGGGGTATTTGGTATGAGATTTTGAAAAAATATTTCAAATTAGTATTTTAAAATACTCTTAAAAGAATTACATCCAAACAAAATTTTGATTGCAATCATCACTTTCAAATACTCATAATAAATTTTCATTCTAAATACTAATTTTATATACTCTTAGAAACTACATATAAACAAGTTTTTGACTGGAATCATTACTAATCGTTATTTATAAACACTAATTTTATATATTCTTAAGAACTACATCAAAGCAAGTTTTACTCAAAATAAATCCTCATTCTAAATATTAATTCTAAATACTCTTAAAATCTCAATTCAAACATCCCCAAATGAACAAAATTTTGAAGACAACCAAATGTATAAATAATTACAAATATTGTTAAAAAAAAGGATAAATGTTGCATTTTAAAAGAAAAGTACACATAAATAACGTAAAATAGATAACTAGGAACAAAGTAAATTAAAATAGACAAAATTACTTTTTTGGTCCCTAAAACTGGAGTCTAGTTTCAGTTTGGTCCCTACATTTACAAAAGAACAATTTTACCCCTTGACATTTGAATTGTAATAAACATTGGTTATTTGGGGTCGTATTCTTGGGTTTTTGGTATTTTCGCACCAAGAATGACATTTTTGTAGTTGGCGATGTATGCAGGGGCATACTGGTCTTTGCTAGAATTGTATATGAGATTGAAAAACATTAATCCCTACGGGGGTGATTGAATTTAGGGGACAGGTAGGGAAAAGGAAAGGGGGGAGAGCAACCCCATGTTATTTTTTAATACATCATAACCTCTCCCCAACTCCTTTTCTACTTCTCCTCAATTTCTCTCCAACATCCCATCAAATCTCAAATCAAATTTTATGTCAAATTTAATCTAAAATAAACATCATTTCTCATAAAACACAAATCTCAATCAAACTTTATATTAAATTTAATCTAAAATAAACATCTTCTCTCCTAAAACACAAATCCCAATAAATGTTTTTACAACCTCTCATCTCTAAAACACGAATTCCCAAACAAATACTTCATATCTCCAATTTACTCAATTTCCTCTTCTTCCTCCATCTCATCTCCTCTGCTCTTATCAACTCCAAAATCCAATCACCCCGAGAGAATAGTGTTTTGAAAGCTGTAGCCGCCGACTCATTTTTCGTGGTGTCTTGTTAAGGGTTTGGTTTGAACTTTGCTTATCGTTTTGCATGTTCTGGCTGAAGCTGGAGTTGTCGTTGTTGTGGCTGTCAAGCGACCATTCAAGTTCTATCAAGGGTCACTTGTTTGCCTTTGAGGTTCGCTTTGGCATCGCATCAGCAAGCACGCGATGATGAAACCTTGTTCTGCCAGGTGGAGTGTCGTCGGCTGCGCTGTGGTCTCTGAAGCTTGAGGTAGTGTTTCGTCAACTCGTCGTCGAGGAAATCCTATTAAGGCCTAATGTTGACCACCTTCACCAAATTTTGACCTATAACCTCAAATTAAACCAAGTTTAACTGAAGTAAACCCATTAACCGAATTGGTTAACTCATTTACCCAATTTAATCTTTAATCGAGTTTGATCATATTTATTATGTGATTCGATTAGTTAGGCCGTTCATTATCTTCTCGAGGCGCATGTAGCTGTTGTGGTTGTGGGCTTGGATTCATTGTTTGAGCGGTAGAAGGTTCACTTGGAGTCTTGAGGTTCGATCGAGGATTTCGGCTAAGGCAAGGGACCTTTATTCCCTACTTGAGGCATGTGGTCTAATTCATGCACTAGTTGAATGTATTGACTTATATGTATGATTTGGCATGCCTTGTACTGTGGATGCTTGTATTGATTACACTAATAGCATGCAACATGTATTGTGAAGCAGTATATGTATGATTTGGTATGTCTTGTACCTATTGATTCTTGTATTAATCTCATCGACATCACGCAACACGTATTGTGAGTATTATGCTAGGGCATCAAGCACATTTGTTATACGCCTTGATATGATTAGACCATTGCATGTTTGATTGGAAGAGTTGGTCTTGCAAGTGGTTCATATGTCTAAACTATGGACTTGCCTGTTGTCTGATACACGACTTGATGTCTCATTTAGACATAATCGAGTCATGAAGATCGGATAAAGGATACTAGTAAGAAGATGTACATGGTTTGTGGCCAGTATGTTGACGTGAGATTTTTTGTCTTATTCCTTCAGTGGATGGTTGGCCAACGAGGCTTACAGCTTCTGTTCTGTTTTTACTAGTATCTTAGGTTATGTGGCCTTTGGTGAGCACGAGAATTCTACGTCTCACTGCGTGTAGGAGCCTGTGGGGATTTTTGGTATATTAGGTAACGGTGTCCATACTAACTGGATCCTTCCACCTGAAGTAGGATCTCCCTGATTGCCTTAGAGATTTATGGTCTCTTGTGGACATTGTGTCTTGGGTACGTGGCCCTAGACTGCTCTACGTGGCGTAGGTCAAGGACATGGTTCTCGACCTACTGTTCAAGAGCTTGGGTTTTATGATCCCCTTTGAGCATATCCATGATTTTCATATTTGTTTAATGCTTTAACTTATGCGTAACTACCCCGAGTTGGGGAATCCTTACTGAGTTTTCACAAACTCACCATTTCCATTGTGAATTATCATAAGTACTAAAGGATTGTACCAAGATGGGTGATCAACGAGCTGGAGACGACCGTGGGACCCATTGCATTATGTTTAGACTCTTTATGTTATTTATCTTATTAATCATGTTTTATGTTTTGGCACAAGGGTACCTCATATCACACATTTCTAGATTTGAGTTTGAACTATGTTCTATTTCATTGGCATTTAAGGATTTTAAATTGCTTTTAATTATGCATGCCCAAGATGTCTTATTTAAATGCATTTAGTGTTGAGGACTTAGGTTGAATCCTAGATTGGGTCAGGTCCTTACATGAATAATATTCACTTTTGGTACCTACGTTTTAAACTTGAACATTTTTACCCATGACATTGTTAGAGGGTGTGCCCTAAAGGCCTAGTAGTTTATATTTAAAGAACAACATCTGATGTTATATATTTCAGTTATTAATAAATGTTATTATTTTCATTAATGGTGCATTTATTATACAAACGTCATTCCAAATGTTTGATTATATTCCAAATGAACTTGATGTTGTTCGGTTTCATTAAGTACTTAAAACTGAATTTGATCAATCGAGTGTACTTACGTAATAATATAGTAGTCATATAATAATTTATTAAATATAATACTTGTATAATACTATCCACGATATTTCTTTGAAAAATACACTCACAACATATATGTTTAGCAGAAATAATGCATTGATGAAAATTAATTTGGTCAAACACAATAAAAATGGAAAGAATTTCTAAATGATAAGAATAATAAAAATACGATATAATAAACTCATAAAAAATTCCTTACACAAAATAAAAATAAGGAAAGCGTTAAATTGCAAAATAAGACAAAGAATTACCATATTAAGAGTTTTAGGGGCAAACTGAGAATTCAAAAAACATGCAATAATTGTTTAAAATCAATTTAAATACAATGCAATTAAAATAAAATTTCGTGTGTAATATTTATAGTTGAATTGAATATTCATACTAAATTCCATTCTTTTAATGAAAAGATATGGGGAATATTTATTAAATAAAAATATGGGAAGTTTATATCTATAGCTATGTGGAGAATAAAATTTACATTCCTGCCAAAAAAATAATTTTATTGCAACTGTTATGACGTAAAATATGGCCCGGAAGTCTCGGAAGAGACCGGGACCCGAACAAAGGACTAAAGGACCAAAGC
>JBBMEG010034508.1:0-21282 GCA_037832605.1 Cyclanthera cordifolia
TTTTTGAGGGGGGGGGGGGGGGGGGGGGGGGGGGGTTTTTTTTTTTTTTTTTTTTTTTTTTTTTTTTTTTTCATTACAATTTTTATTTTGTTTTGCTTTTAAAATATTCCATTTTCTTTTTGAATGACTACACTTATGATCTTTAAAAAAGAAATGGCTGCATGTGATCCTTTGTTTCTAACTTGTGTTAGCATTTTATATTTGAAAATTTTATGTTATAAGGTAAAGTTTAATATCTTATACCTTTAAAAAAGAATGTGATGGTTATGGCTGTAAAGGCCAATTAATTTAATCTTCCAAATACAAATTTAACATATATATATATATATTTTTTACATTTTCTTATTTTGTCACTTGTAAGTTGCTCAAGTATTTAATTGATTTGTATTTAATAAATAAATATATATATATCTATATAGAATAAATTATAAATCTGGTCTTTCAAAAGTTTGATTCTAGTTATATAGTTTATAAATATATAATTTAATCTAATTGATTCGGAGAAAAAATAAATTTTAGTTCATTTAGTTTATTAAAAAATAAAATTTAATTTCTATAATTTAATAAAATTTAATTAATAGTTCTCGTAAATCGCATACAAATTAAATATGTAGATGCACCCGGTAAAAAAAAAAAGAAAAAACAGACTACATGCAACATTTGATTTATAAATGCTATATTTTTTTGTCTAATAATTGCATTGCATACTCTCGTGAATAAGAGATGAACAACTAACTTCTAGTTATTTTATTTACCAACCGTTATAAACAACATTAATTAATTTTTATATTTAATCAAAACTAAATTTTAATTTTTCAAAGTATAAGAACTAAATTTTAGAGATATACATTTTTTTCATGTGGTCGGGGACTCGCTCTTAATAGAGCAATGAATCTCAATTAGGCTGTGAATTATGAGGAGTGGGTGAGAATGAAACTTTTTTTGTCAGCTAAACAAGGACATCTATTAAAAACTCCAAAAAATTATCATAAACAAAATTCGAGTATTATCAAAATATTAATTAATTAAAATTAATTAATTTGAGATAATAGCCAAAAAGTCAACTCCTCTCGATCAAAAAAACTTTGTTTTTAGATTTCAAAATCCTTTAGAAATTAAACTCTTGTTTTTCAAATAGTCTTCAAGAGGTAGAACAACTCAAAAACTACCCGTTTTGAGAGTATAATCTCTTTGAGATCTCGGGTTCAAGATAATAATTTCCGAATTAACCCTTAAGATAATAAAAAAATATATTTTAATCCTAATTAATTTTAATTTTGTAAGATCAATTTTATAATTTAATGCATTTTCCTTTTCTGATAAGAATGCACGTGTTGAAATGCTTGTGTACATACATACAATATTAATTGAATGGATTAAATTCATAAATATATATGAACATATGATTAAGTACATATCATGTCATTTAATAAATAATATAAACCTTTTTGGTGTCACACCTAACTCTTGTAGAGCTATTTGTGATGACCATGCCTTGAGAAAGTGGGCACTTTGAGCCTCTTGCATTGATTAATTTCTTTTCTTTTTTTAATTCTTTAAGGTTTTTTTTTTTTTTTTTTGGATAGAAAAGAGCGGAGGGAAGATGACGGCAGAGATTAATATATTAGTTGAATATTTATTTGAGAATTAGTGTTAATAACGACTGGATAATTAGTTACTTGTGTTTAGAGATTAGTGTTAGTAGTGATTGGGTCATGATTGATATGTTTGATGTGACATCTGTTGAATGATTTGATAGATGGTTTGATGACTGGTTAAGAGCGGTTGTTTACTATCAAATATCAATGAGTGATTTTTGAAGAGTAGTGTAGTTTTAATATCACTCATTTTATACCAAAAACATAATCTAAAATCAAACCAGGTGCAATTTTAAAATATGATAAAGACTATCTAAATCGATAAGGGACACTCTTTCTTAAATTATATATTGTACAAGTTCATGGAAAATGAAGTTTATTTTTGCATTAATCCAAAGTAGTTTTAAAGTTACATTTTCTAATAGTTTCATATCTATTTGGTCCAATTTTCTTGATAAAAAATTAAGTAAATTCATTGTTATTTATATTTGTCTACTACACAAATTCGGAAAAAAGATGTTGAACAATGACTGACATCTTCGAAAGAAAAAAAAATTCTAACGGCATCAAAAGGAACCGATTGATGGCAATACTTTAGAGATCTCAAGTAACACCCGTCATTTTTAGCCTTCAATGATGTAATAAAAACGCATATCAATATATATTATCAATGGCTGACAATATTAAACCTTCGTTAATAGGTTTCATATACCTATCATCTTACATTTCAATAACATGCTCTGTTGCACTACATCTTATACTATCGATGACTGATTTTAGTATTCGTCAGCAAAAATAAACAATGACGGGCATGTAAAGCTGTCATCTTATATGATCAATGACAATCAATACTAAACTTTTAATTGTTCGATATTAAAAGTGTCTGTCACTAAAAATCAACAACAATATCTAAAAAAAAAATATTTTAAAAAAAATTATTGAGACAATATTAGATTTTAGTGGATAGAGAACTACATGAATACACACAATCATTAAATAAGTTTTTGACCAAATTAAAGTATAACTAGGTAGAAAAATATATGAACATTTAAGCCACATAAATTGGCATGTGCTGCATATACCCCTTTTTTTTTTCTTAAGAAATGAAAGGAGACATGCCTTTAATTAATAAATAGGCTTGACATGAATAAACAAGTCATTTCAAATTAACTCAATCTTTGAAAAGCTAAGAGAGATGAGCAATCATATGGAACAATCAATGTATAATTGTTAAGACTTTGTTCCATAACCGTTTTGTTTTTTGTTTTTAAAATTTAAGCCGACAACTAATATTTTAACACATAATTTTCACGATTTTTTTTACATTTTGCTTGTATTTTTAAAAACAAAATCAAAGTTTGAAAGCTAAAAAAAAAACAGCTTTCAAATACTTGTTTTGGTTTATGAAATTTGGTTATGATTCATCTACTTACTTGAAAAGAATATGAATCATACGTAGAGAATTTAAATAAATATAAGCTTAAATTTCAAAAACGAAAAATGAAATGCTTATCAAACAGAATCTAAGTTAATCAGAAAATGATCTTAAGTATATAAAGAGGAGATAACAAAGGCCCATGAAGTGATTTTCATAATAGAAATAATTATCATATCAATGTGAAGATTTGTAAATGCTCTTGCTTCGTTATCTCTAATAAGTGATATAAGATCTTAGTTTTTGACTTAGCGAGGTGGGAATCAAGACTTCCAATAAATAACTGTTAGTTAATATAATTAAATTTATCACAATTTATCAACTTAAGTTTTATCGTTGATCGATGGTTTAACATATAATTCTACATGGTGTCACAGCAGAAAATTCTGAGTTCAATTTTCAAACATTTCTAAAATTAATTTTAAATCTACACAAGAAAGTTTTTGAGTTGATCGGTATTTTAACCTAAATTCTTCAATAACAAAGGAGTGGCAAAGCTAGTAAATTAAGGGAAAGATCTCTAGATATATAACTAGAGAGTCTTTTATTGTTAATTTTTTCAGGATATTTCTTGTCACACCCATACTCTGCAATAGTAAATAAATATAGGTGATAGTAATATAATAATTTTAGTATTTATTCTTTATGCTTGAGTTTGATTATTTATTTCTATATAAAAGTAGAGCTCTCTTTGCCAGCTTTATGTGTTTCTAAGTTATTATTACTAATTATTAAATGTTCATTTATATATATATATATATATATATATATATATATATATATATATAAAATATAGCATGAGGTATAACATTTTTTTTTATCATCATTATTTTGATACTACATTATAAATCACTAACCATACAAATTTAAGTCAAGTTATCATATAGATTTTTTTTTTTTTTTTTTGGTTAGGTTTATCATATATTGATTAGCAGAATAAACAAAAATCAAGAAAAAACTATAAAAACAAGGTTTGATAAGAATCGATCGGGTAAAGAACCGTTGCAAAGAAAGAATCTCTTTAACCAAAGCTGCTTGACAGAGTTAACCTTATACCTAATAGTAAAAGGAGAAGAATTAGACGAACACAAAGATTTACGTGGTCTACTAGTAGGAGTATTTAGTTACATCCATGGGTAGATCAGGAGATGAGAATGATTTTATAATTAGATGAATTGAATACTAAAATGTTGGTCAAACTAAGTAGATATTAGTTTTATATAGTACTGTACTCGCATATAAAATCTCAATATAACCTAATATACAAAAACTAAAATACGAAAATTCAAACCAAATTACATCATGAGACATTGATAAACCCTGTACTAAATAATCGAGGGTCATGGTTCAAGACGAACTCAAGAAATCGAACAATACATCAGTAGTCTGAAAGAAAAGAAAAATAAAATATCTATAAAGTCAAAGAACCAATATATATATATATATATATAGCCCAACAAACCCTAAATTTTACTTTTTCCATTATCAATAATCTCAAACTTTACCTAATAATAATCCAAGGTAATCAAAGGAGATCATAGTATAAATATTTGGTAGAGATAATGAAATATGCACAACTCACAAAAGTTATTGTCTTCCCCTTGCTCATGATTAATTATGATTTGAGTAAAAGAAATTAATTAAAGAGGTGATGAGGGTACTTAATTAGCACTTAATAACTAATTAATCATAATTAATTATGATACATATGTAATAAATTACTTATTCACAACACACTAATCCTAGAGAGAGAAAAAAGAATGATGATGATAATTAAAAAGGGAAATTAAAGTATATGAAGGAAAAACATGAAGTGTGAGTTAGTGATGAGATCTAGAGAGAGAGATAAAAGGAAGGTTAAGCAAAGTGTTGAATTAATTAAAAAGAGAATAAAAAGTTGTGGTTTTTGCAAGCTAAGCTAAGCTATTAAAACCCTCTTCTTTCTTTCTCTCTCTTTTTTTTTTTTTTTTCTTAATTGCTTTTTTGCTAGCCATGAGAGATGCCACATCCATTTCATTACCTCTCAATTTCTCTCTCATTTTCCTCTTCTTTTGAAGTTGTTTCTCTCTCCTCAACTAGATTTTTAGCCCAATTTTAAGTAATATGAAATGAAAATTATTGTGTATTTAACTTTACTTTACTTTAGTTTGTATATTAGTCCCATACAATAATTGTCGATAAGAACAGTAGTTCAACAATATTAATGTATTCTTATGATTTCGATTATTGATCCAAAATCGTTCCTCAATTATGAACTCAAAAAAAGGGTTAATGACAAATTTTCATTGAAAATTTAATACATACTGCACATTATGAAGATCATATATTAAGTTGGAACTTCGACTATGAAATACTATAGTATTGAAGTCAATATTTGAAAGAGTAAAATTTAGGTTCTGTTTGATAACTATTTTGTTTTTAAAATTTAAGCATATATTTAGCTCAAATCTCTACGTATGTCTTATCTTTTCTTTAAGAGTAAGTGCATAAATCCTAACTAAATTTCATAAAACAAAACAAATATTTAGAAGATTTTTTTTTTTAGTTTTAAATTTTGATTTTGTTTTTAAAATACAAGTAAGATGTAGGCATCAAAATCATGAAAATTATGTGTTTAAATAGTAGTTGTAAGCTTAAATTTTAAAAACTAAAAACGAAATGGTTATCAAAATGGGGCCTTAACATTTTATTCTTTTTTATAAAGATGTATTTTTTAGATGAAAATTTGAATTTAGTAAACATAACTAAAATTGAAGAACAACCATTCAATTTAAAACGGAAGATTATGATAACAAGAGCAGTAGTTGAGCAACTATAACGCCCAGGATTAGGAGGAGTACATGAATGAACGAATCTCACATCTGAATGAGAGGGATCTTGAGAAATATAGTCACATCGTTAAGAAAGGCTTAAGAGAATTGATTTGTATTACTTGTACCAACGAGGTGCACCTTCCTTTTCGGTGGTTCAATCGAAGGAATTTCATAGTTAAGCGTGCTTAGCTTGAAGTAGCCCTAAAAAAAACATAATTCTATATTTCTCAAAATCATAGAGATTAAAATCAAAATTTTCAAATCATACAGACTAAACTGTAACTTTCATGAAATTATAGGAGCTAAATTTCTAATATTTTACTCTTTGTTTTATTAGTCCAAAATACAAATAATCATTTATTTTATCATAATTATATTTTCTATTCTCTTTAAAAAAAAAATTTCTTCCTCTATCTTTGCAATAAAATTTCAAAGTATAATTTTTTATTTTTTATTTTTTACTAACAATACATATTACATATGTAGTTTTCAGATATGGGCAGACAAAACATCCCACCAAAAGCTTCTCATCGTCAATATAAACCGTTTGAAAGTTCACTCTCGTGGGCTAATTTTTTTTCTATTATTATTAATTTTTGTTTTTAGCTTAACAACAATTAGATGAAAAAAATTGATTTTTTTTTTTTTTTTTGAGTTTCTACGTAGTGAAATGACTCAAAATCACGATCTCTAGTCATTAAATTATATTATTGAACTATTGTTTTTGTTGAGAAACTATAAATTATCGTCCACGTATATTTTGTTGTTCAATTATTATTATGGTTGTCTTTTAATTTTATAAATTATATTGAAAAGAAATTTGTTTGTTCCAATATTTTTTTAATATATATATTAAAATAACCATGTAAATAATATTAATATTGATAAATAATTTGTTTTACAAAAATTCTATATTCTTATTTACAAAAAGAGAAGTTATTTTTCATGGGATATAAAGTTGTGTTTAATTTACTTTATCAACATTGTTATCATATGGATACAATATGTTAACGCATTCAAATAATCAATTTCATAATTTAAAAAAAAAAAATATGTTACAAATATAAACAAATTATAAAATATCTATGTCTATAATCATTAATATATTTCAACACTTTATTATAAATACTATATTATAAGAAAAAAATGAGACAATATTCAATAACACAGTGACTATATTTGTTTTGTTTTCTTTTTTAAAACGATCATATTTATAATTATTTTTTAGATCAATTTAATTTAATTATAAGTTTACCAACAAAGAAAAAATGTACTAGAAACATCCATCCTATCAAATTTGAAGTCCCAAATGAAATTTTCACAAGATTGATTTTTTTTTTTTTGTGGGACAAAAAAAATTAAAAAGAAGAATGTGAAAACCCTAATGTGACAAAGATGACATGTGAGGTCCCCTAGGGGGTGGCGCAGTTAGTGGAAGACTTGGGCTTGAGAGGTGTGCTTCCGGTGTCGGGACGGGCATGGTTACCCGGATACTGTGTAAAATAGTTATCTCAAAAAAAAAATGACATGTGAGAGAAAATAGTGTTGGAGAGAGAAAGAGAGAGAGAGAGAGACTTTAGAAAAATTCTCATTTCCACATGTGACTTAAGGCTTACTCAATAAAATAAATTGGTTCAAAAGTAATATTGCTGCACCCACTAAGAGTGATGGGTTTTGTTTGTTAACAAGCTTTGAGACATTGGGTTTGTTTGCTTTGGAACTTTTGTCTCTATTAATATATGTAGCTTTCTTACATTGCTTCCACTTTCATCTTCAATCCCACAACACAAATTTTATAATTATTTATATATAAAAAAAATATAAATATAAATATGAATTCAAAAAATTACTAAAAAAATAGTCGAAATATGCATAAGTTAAAAGACACAGAAAATAACGATTAATGATTTTTTGAATTTGTTTCTTTTGTATATAAAAAAATGAACCCATAAATACTTTAATATTATTTATAACATGTATTTTATAAGATATGGGTGCCTCCTAAACCTTGAAGTTTGTTATTTTTTACATATAAAAATAGATATTACCATCTTCTAAATCTTGAAATTTGTGATATAAATTGGGATTTTTCATGTAAAATAATAAAAACTTAAAAAAATTTATGAATAACTTTTTATAACGAATAGGTACGTAGGCAATCTTAATAAAAATTAACAATTTCATGCAGTTGATAGCTTCAATCAATTATATAACAAATAATTTTCATAAATGCAACATATAATATTCAATTAATGTTACAAACAATTTTCAATCAATATGACGGTCAATTTTCAATCAATGCAGCAGATAATCTTCAACTATAAAAGTAGATTTTTTCTTTTTTTTTCTTTTTTTTTTTTTTTTGGAGTACGAACATAATTGAAATATGCAATTAAAAAAAAACTCAAAATTTTAAAATATTTCTTAAAAAAAAATTTAATTAAAATAGTCAAAAAAAAAAAAAAAGTTGCCAACTAGAACAAAATCTTCTATCTATCTATTTATTTATTTACGTGTACAATATACAAAAGTTGTATGTGTATGTATATACATAAATATATGTATATATACACACGCGCGAACATGTGTGCTACAATAATTAGGAAAATGTGATTTGAATTTTTGTTTCTGAAATAAATTTTCTCATATAACTAATGTATAGAAGTTTAGTAATCACAAAATTACTATCAAACAGGTTTAAAAAAGTGGTGCTTGAGCAACCTCCAAAAGTTCGGCTGGATTCGGGTTCGTCCTGCGACTGGGAGGGGCGACTGAAAGCTGCGGCGTCGATCCACTATGCCGGACGTTTGGAGCCACTGCTCGGCGAGGCAGACGAGGCGATGCTTTGCGCACTGAGATTCCTCAGTACATAGGGCAAAGTTCGAATTGAGATTGAATCAGATCGTAAGGTCTTGGTGGATTCATTGGGAGCAGATCGTCCATCCAGTTCGTAGGTGGGAGTCCTAATTGAAGCCATCAAAGAAGTTTTTAAATCTATAAATGATGTGGGTATCAAATTTATACCTAAGTCAGCTAATAGGACAGCACATGAGTTGGCTTCTTTAAATGACAAGTCAAATAATGTGTGGTTTACTGAGCCTCCTGTTTGGCTCGATTCGTTTCTTTTCGTTGATCAAAAGAATTGTAATCGTGTTAACATTCCGTTAAATTAATACAAACATTCCAATTAAAAAAAAAAATGGTGATTGAGGTTTGAGGTGGGTTTGGTTTGTTGTTTGGTAAGTAGAGTAGGGATACCCTCAATTTTTGGGAATGTCCTTTTTATATTTTTAGATAACTTTTTGTGTACACATGAAACATAAAAAGTATTATATATATATATATATAAATAAATAAATGAAAGGCACACATTTTCCACACTTCCTTAGAACTAAAGAAAAATATATTTGGGGAAGTTATTGTTCTAAAGGAAAGATTTGAAGAAGTCAATATAACTCTAATATGGCTGCTAAATATATATTGGTTTTTTCCTTAAAAAATAATAATAAATAATTATGGGGTGCCTTGCAAGTTCATGAAACTATTTGTTTTCCATATTGGTTGGATATGTATATTCAACATTTTTTATTTTTTGAAATTTTTGTGGGTATATATGTATGTATATGTATATGTGTATAAATATATTTTTTTTTTCTTTTTTTTAGAGACTGAACCAATAACAAATTTGTAAATTCAAAGAATAAACTTATACTTTTAAACAAAAAAAACCAAACTTAGTCTATAATTCAAATGATATTTGTTTCAGAAAACAATAATAATTCAAATGATATTTAAACAAAAAACTGAAATATGTTCCAATTTGTATTTCTCCACCTCTTGCCACCACGTTGAACCTCTTCTACTTGCATATGTTCTTTAAAAAAATTATTAAATATAATTTATGAAATTGTTATAGGCTAAAATATCTCGAACACCGTACCCGGACAAAGCCTTGACCCCTAGAGGGTCGGCTAGGAAGCCTTGAACTTCGAGGGTCGGCCAAGCTTTTTTTCGTCACGCCCGAGGGTCGGTCAAACAAGACCTTGACTTTAGGGGGTCGGCTAAACAAGGCCTTGACCCTCAGGGGTCTGCCAAGCCCTTTTTGGGCCACCCGGGAGTCGGCCATACAAGGCCTTGACCCCTAGAGGGTCGGCTAGAGAGGTCTTGACCATCGGAGGTCAGCCAAGCCCTTTCTGCCCCCCTCCCCCCGGGGGTCGGCCAAACGAGGCTTTGACCCCCAGAAGGTCAGCTAGGGAGGCCTTGACCCTTGGGTGTAGGCCAAGCCCCTTCCAGCCCCCCCTCCCCGGGTCAACCATGGCAGACTTGACCTCTCAGAGGTCAGTTGAGGCCATTTCGACACCTTTAGGGATCGACCAAGGAAGGCTAGGACCCCCCCCCCCCCCAAAGTCGTCCAAAAGAGCCTCGGGAGTTGGCCAAGCTCATTCTGACCCCTAAGGGGTCGGCTAAAGAAGGCCTTGACCCTTAGGGGGTCGGCCATGGCAGCCTTGACCTCTGTGGGTCGACCGAGGTCATTTTGCCCCCTCTTCCCCCCAGGGGTCGGTCAAGGAAGGGTAGGACCCATAAGGATCAATCGAGACTAAAGCCGACCTCCAAGAAGATCAATCGAGTAGGCCAACCCGAGTGGGTTGTTCATGGAGGTTAGGACTCTCCTGTGGACGAGTCGACCAAGTCAAAGTAATCTCTCTAAGACCATTATGCCATAAGGTAGCAGTGGCTGAAGGTTACAACGAGTAGGCCTAGATCCCCCGAGGATGGATCGTGGAGATTAGGATCTCCCCCAGGAGTTGACCTAGTCGAAAGTACGATTGGATCCATTGATAACGGGCAGAAGTTACTCAAATAGGGCCAGGACCCCCCTTTAGGGGCAAGCCGTGGAGGTGAGAACCCATAAGGGTTTACCGAGACCAAAGCGAAGGAGTCGGGTTGGCCGTGGAGGTTAGAACTCTCTTATGAACGAGTCGACCAAGTCCAAGTAAAACTCGGGGACGGGACACCTGTTGGGTGAATCGTCCTTGGGTTACACCAAGAAGGCCACACCCCTAAGGGGTCGGCCGCGAAGGTGGTTGACCGAGTCCAAGTAACTTCAAAGTCAAGACCGTTACACCTCAAAGGGTAACAGTCAGGAGTTACGCTGGTATTCATTTCGGGCTTAGTGGCGGACGTTTCTAACGACCGACCATAACCCACTATTAAGTGAGTCGCAGCAGTATCAAGATCGGCGGCTAAAAAGTCAAAACATTCTCCATTTCAAGGTAAGCTGAACTAAGTTGAAGTACACTAGCAATCCATGTAAGTTGTTCTATGTCCCAAAGCACCCTAAAATACTCTCATAAAGCTTTTATTGAATTGGGCATCAGAGGCTCTGTGGCTCACACCACACCGATGTGCGTAAAGTTTTTTCATTTGCAGGCTTCTCGTCCTCGGTAATACAAATCGTACCGTTGATCCAAGTTAACCATTTGTTGACATCAACAAATTAAATTTATATATTAAATCAAATAAGCTAAGAAGGCAAAACCTCGTTTACGAGGTTTATAAGTAAGGGGGTCGATTTCTCATTCTAATCCCAGGTTAATAAATAAGGGGTGTAGATCAATATTAGAAGAGAAGGAATATTGGTTCGTTGTTATTAGTTACTCTCTTTTTTTTCTTTTTTTTTTTTCTTTTTCTTTTTTTTTTCTTTTTTTTTTTTGTAGAAAAGAAGGCTCATTATTCCTGACAACAAACACTTTTTCCCTTGTATATATATAATAATGCTAAAAATAGGTTCTACAATTAGACCACTTTCAACAGCTTCCACAAAAATAGATTCGTTCAAGGTTCCCATCTTTAAAAAGATTTTTAGAACATTAATGAACAAAACTCGTCAAACTTACCTCATGCATAATTTAATTATTAGTATGAATAATAATTTGGGAGGTAAGTTATGTAATTATATAAAAATATTTATTAAATTGACGATTTGACTTCGAAAAAATAATAATCGAATATGTGACAAATTATTATCTACACTAATAAAATAAAAAGTATGTATAAATATCTCAATATATGAGGGTCTTACTCTTAATTTCTTATGATTTTCACGTATAGAGAAAATGTTGGCGAAGGTGATTCTAATAGTCAAAACTATACAAATTTACTTAATTAATATTTTATTGAGTATGTTTGTAATAGTGGAAATACATCCATTTACACTATTTTATCCTCAAATTCTCATTACATATGTCGCTAATTTAAATAAAATTTCTTTTTTCTCTTTTCTTCCCTTCCTATGTTATATTTAGAGACTTTCTACTATAACTAAAAGATAATGAGTTTAAATGTTTACCGAATAAATTCAAATACCCAACTAGACACTCAGATTTTTTTTAATCAACTTGGGTTAAGTTCAAATAGTAACATTTTTTTAATATATAAATTGACTAGTATTGGTGTTGATCAATCTAAAGTAACAAATATATAATTAATTATAAAAAATATATACTTGTGTATATTTATTTGCACTAGTTATTACTTGTTGACATTTAAGTCTCAATAATTCTTTTAAAGTAGTTTTAAATCATAAAATGAATAAAATTTAGGTTGATTTCTACAATTTCACACATATACATACATACATACATACCTATATATATATATATTCATTCGAAGCTAATATTATGGGACAAAATAATAAGATTGCTTTTCCAAAATTCACAGCAACATATACCTAATGAGATTCACATCACTAATCCAAAAAAAAAAAAAAAGTTATTTCCTCTAAACTAAGTATAATTTGGCAGTGTACAAAGTTGTTGAAGATCCAACTCCAAAAATCTATAGAACCATACCTATGAAATTTTTGGTAAAAGAAAAGTGGTAAATTACCGCTCTTCAAAAACCACTTGATTGTATTATATGGTAAACAACTATAATTAACCATTCATCAAACTCCACTTTAAACTCTAACAAATTTCACATCAATCTTATCACTCACCACTTCAAACGAGTAGTTAACTATTCTATCCACTATTAACACCAATCTTTAAACGAGTATTGATTACTACAATCATTAACCCTTCCACTTCTCTCTTTTGCTACCCTAACTTGAAACCGAATAAAACTAAGTTTTTTGTTGTTAATTTGAACACTCTTGTGTGTTTGAACCACTAAGATAAAATTAGGAGAACAAGCATAGAGATAATTCCCGGTGTTGTCCCCATACTCATTATCTTATTTTCTCAATAATCATTCTCTTGATATCAAAGACAAATAATCCTCCCACTCCAGAGTCCCAAACATGAATAATCATTCTTCTAGTAATCATTTCATTTCCTATTTTCTCCCTAATTCTCAATCTTCCAAATCACTCTCGTTTTTCTCTCAAACACTCAATGTTAACACATTAGAGAAGGAAAAAAAGGGAAAAGAAGAACGCTCTGCTAAATCAAGAACACCAACTTAAATCTTCAAAATTAGTGAACAGTAGGGGTCTAAGTTCAGCAATCAACTCAATGTTCAAAAAAAAAAAAAAAAACTAGAGACAGAATATCTAAATTCAAAGTTTCTTATATATATGAGAAAAGGTTGCAACCATAATCCTTCAATTCGCCTTCAATAGGAATGAAAACTTGGCCATTTAACGGTACTGCAATCAGAGTTGAGGTTCAACAAATCAGGAGATATCAAAAATATTCTAATATACATATAGTTCAAATAACCAGTGATCAAAATAATCAAGAATGTAAGAACTTTACCTTGATGAATCCAATTTCCTTGGCGTTGCTGCGGAAGCATTGTCTGCAGCACATAAGCCCATACTTTCTGATCAACCCATGAGGGTTTCCACAAACCCGGCTACAAAGAAGATAAGAAAAATAGAGAAAATGTTAATTCAATCAACAAAAACAATATCAGTCAATCATGAAAATTTACTCATCATTCCTTCATTCATCCCATCACCCAAATGAGCATTTATGGTCAAGTTCAACATATATTTTTGATAATATATCGAAGGCGGGAGACAAACCACTAATCTTGACCCAACTTTATGCCAGCTGAGCTATGCTCATGTTAACCCTTATCTGAAAAATCATTACTGCCGATGGTGTAAATTCATACAGAAACTCATCAAACCTTCATTCATCTCACTACCCAACTGAACAATTAATGTCAGGTTCAATAATTTTCTTAACAATGTGTGAAGGGCAGGGGATTCAAACGGCAGATCTCAGTCAATTATTACAATCTTCATTGCAAATTAAGCTATGATCATGTTCCTTAACTACTACGAATTAAAATCAGTTTATCCAATAGCCACAAAAACTACAAGAGACCAATTTCTCAGAAATCCCAATGTTGAACAATATTAAAACTAAGATGCATAATAACTAAGACAAAAGATGATGAGATCATGGCCATAACTAGGAATCTCTGAGCAAATTCACTATAAGTTCACACATCAAAAGTAATAAAAAATTTCATAAATAATCAAAATAAATAGAAAATTTGAGAACTACTTTGCTACTAATTCATTTAATCTCTCAGCATAACACACGGCACATGATAATTCCTACCCGAAATTACACAGACGCAGCTATCCAAATCACACAACAGAATAACAATTTTTTCAATGCAAACTAATATGTTGAACTCAAACGCATCTATAGAAATAGAGTCAATCCAAATCAATCCTTTCGGTTCATTCCAAATATCAAAGAAACGTGAAAACGTTACTTCATAGAACAAATATCCAATTCAAAAGTCAAAATACCCCACGCCAAAATTAACAGTCCGAGTTCTAATTCTCTAATCCGAATAATTAACAACGTTCTTAAAAAAAAAGACGGAATCATCAATAGCATAGTAGAAAAACTGATTCGACCTAATTGAAATCAAATCAAAACAGTAACGGATGAAAAGAAAAACAGGTTACCAGGTGCGGGAGCCGGGGCCATAGTTCTTAGGATGAGAGTTCCACACATTTGAATGTCCCATGCTCGGATTTTGCTGAGAGATTGAATTATGATGAGCTCGTTAAGCCTTTGAATATATCCCTGACAGCGGCAAATGCTCAATGAGGAGGAAGAAGAAGAAGAAAAGTGAGTATTTATATTGGGGAAAGACCAAACCCTAGCAAATGCATACGGAAAATAATTATTATATTTTAAGGGGTTTTTTATTGTGTAAGGTGATGTATGATTAATAAATTTTTTTGAAAATAACATATGATTAATAATTTTATTAATTTCATTAGATAAAATAAAAAAAATATATAATTTTTAATCATATATATATACATATCTTACAAAATTTAAGGCATCAAATAAAAAAAATTCATAAATTTAAACATTCATCTCGTTATTGAACAAACATAAATCATTATAAACTTTGTAATTAACTTTCAATAGAATAAAAAAAAGTTTAAAATTAAAATTTGAAATTTATATTAATGGAATTAAGCAAATAAAAAACGTAAACATATTTCTAAAATTTATCAAAAAATATGTTAATTTTGTTAAAAATACATAATATGAGAATTATGATACTACTCCATGCTATTTTTACCATTCCTAGTATATGATTATTATAACTTTAAATTGAACAAATTTTTGTTTATGACAATTTTTAAAGTCATGTGACATTAAATGTTTTTTAAAAACATTAAATTTCAAACTTTAACTTTAAAAAATAACTAAGTTTTGATTTATAAAAAGATATTATCAAATTCGGTTTCGATTAAAGTTAGCTTGAAATTTATTAGACAAATCAATTTACATGATTAGAGATATTTGAAAATACGATAACTAGCCAAAAGAGCAGTAGCTCAGTGACATCAATGTACACCCAATGATCATAGGGTCACGGGTTTGAATCCCCTACCTTCAATTAGGGGTCATTTCGATTTGGTTTTTGTCGGTTTTGTGCCAAATCGATAACCGAACCAATATCCTCAGTTTTTCCATAATTGAGACCAAACTGATGTCCAATAAATGACAAACAATGGTTCGGTTTGATTTTGATTTTGATATCAATAAAAAAATTAAGTTTATTTTGCAAATTTGTTTTCCATTCACAATTTGATTTTTTTTTTTTTTTTTTTATTCTAAAGTTTTTTATTTTACTAACAACAAACAATATTTTTCACAATATTTTCCATACTTTTACTTCATATTTCACATTTAAATTTTTTCTTCCATCAAATGTAAATACTATCGTATATATTTTTCTTATTATTTATTTCTTTGATTCGATTAGGTTTTTTTATTGGTTTTTCCTCATTAACCGAAACCGAACCAATATATTTTTATTTCTAAAATATCAAATTGATCGATCCAATATTGCTCTAAAAAATCGAATCGACATCAGTTTTGTCGATTTTCAATTTTTTCTTTCGCCCCTATCCCTAATTGTTGTAATCTAAAAAAAATAATAATAATACAACGACTAATATAAAAAATAAAATAGATCAAAATAATGTTTTAACCTACAATAATCTAACAAATGAACGACCCAAATAAGTGGATAATAATTATTCAATTGATAAATATTACATAATCGATTGCATTTGCAAATTAGAAATTTTAAGATTATATAAATAAATTGGATATTAAAAAAACTTCTAAAACAAAATAATTAGAATATACAAAGTGACAAATATTAACGAAAATGAGAGATTATGTACAAATTAAACATAATTTTAATATAAAGATTGTATGTATATAAATATAATACACATACAACCCCTCCACTAAAATCCGCATTCAAACGAGCTATTACCTACAACTCTTCTACTAAAATTCACATCCAAACGAGCTACTACTGTAATTCTTTCATAGAAAGCTATATTCAAACGAGCTATTAACTGCAACTATTTCACAGAAAATCTACATCCAAACGAGCTATTACTGTAATCATTATTTATAATTACTCAAAATAACTCCTCATTTAAATACTCAAACTAACTCATCTGACAAAATCTCCTCCAAACACCTCCTAAAGTTTTTTCTTTTTTGATCCTCAACTTTCATGGTGTTTTTATTTTCATAAAGAAAATAGTGGAGCGGAGAGGAGAGGAAGGATTAATGGTAGTTGGATACTTGTTTGAAGACTGATGTTAGTACTCATTGAATAATTAGTTGATTGTTTGGAAATTGATATTAATAATGGTTGAATGATATATTTGATGTGAAATTTGATTGAATGTTTTGATAAAAAGTTTGATGAATAGTTAAGAATTGTTGTTTAGTGTCAAACACAAACTAGTAATTTTTTAGTAGTAGTATTTATCACTCATTTTTCGTTAAAAAAAAAAAAAAAAAAAAAAAAAAAAAAAAAAAAAAAACATACCCTCATTTTTTCATTTTGTCACGGTACTTCAAACTGTGCTTAAACTTTTTTTGTGTTGCTTTTTTTTTTAAATTATCACCTTTCTCTGCTCATTTTAGACACATGTTTACGCATTTTCTTTATTTGTACCAAAGCTATTTTCATTATTGAACCAATTGCAATTCATATTTTTGCTTCAGATTTATCGTATGAGTTTTTTTTTTTTTTTTTGTAAGTTTATGAAATAAAATTGAACAATTATTTATTTTTATCTTTTTTTAGTACAAGTTGGGGACATGGACAATAAACCCTACATAGAGGGCACTACGATCGAGTGTATGCTAATGCATCACTAGTGCCAGCTGAGATATATGTCACCGTCGCACTCTTCGATTCGTGTGGCACCATGATCTCACAACCGTCATAGCCAGCCTTAGAGGGAAACTCAAGCCCCATTCTCAAATTACCCATATTATGTGGCTTGTCTGGTCGTTAAGTGAGGTTCTCAAGGCCTCGATTATACTTCATTGAATACGTAGCAGAATTATCTTTGGTCATGCTTGTATGCTTGCACACACATCCATTCGGCCCGCGAGAATCTAATACTAGAGGGTGTGTCGCCACTTGATATATGTACCAACCTCTGTCTCCTGGGCAATAGCACAATGTCGGCACACCCGTGTCGTTCGATACTGTCCCCTTATTACCATTCTCGAAGGAAGTCATCCAAGACACTCGTCTTGCAAGCACTCGCCCACACCATGACACACACATATACCATGAGGTAGCTCACTTAAGTCATAGGCCTAGGGGTGGCGCAGAGCTGCACCATGCCTCCCCTTATAGTACATTATAGACCATTTTCAGTCTTCCACCAATGCATATCTTAGCTTCATACAGACTTAATTCCAAAGCTACTTGTCAAAACTCCATCTCGAACCTTGACATCGTTGGGATGGCTCGGGGCCCCATCGTTCCCCCACTAGCTTTGACACTAACACCTTGACATCATTGTGCCTTTGCTAAAATAAAATAAAATGTTTAAATAGAAGTCTTAGAGGTTGCTTGGGATCTCGATCGACCCTATGGAAGTTCTAATCTCCACGGCCGACCCTTTAGAGGTTGTAACGTTCTCGATGTAATTCTTGGACGCTACACCTTTGTAGATGTAAGGATCCTGAGTGTAACTTGAACTTAGTCGATCCTTAGGAGGTCTTGAACTCTATGGCCGACCCTGAAGGAACTCCGACCTCTTTTCCCGATCCCTTATGGGTCAGGCTTTCTTTAATTTTGACTGGCCTCTAGGGGTTCTAGCCTCTTGGTCGACCCCCTAGGGGTTCGACTTGGGTTAGGCTGGCCCTCAAAGGGTACTGGCCACCTTGGTCGACCCCTAAGGGTCGAATTCGGGCTCGATCGGCTCCTAGGGGGTCCTAGCCTCCATGGTCATTCTCCGCGGGAACTTTGGCCTCCTTTCCCGATTATTAAGGGTTGAACTTCCCTTTGGCCGATCCTTTAAAGGTTGGAATCTCGGTGTAACTTCTAACCGTTACAAACGGTCTTGGATGTTACTTGGACTCGGTCGACCCCCAGAGGGTCCTAACCTTCATGGCCACCCATGTGGGAGCCTTTGCCTTCTTAATGTAACATCTTGGGCGTTGCAACGTGGATGTGCAACTACCTTGAGTGTTACTTAGACTTGGTCGACCCATAGAAGGTCGATACCATCGTGGTCGACACCCAGGAGGGCTCCAACCTCCTTTGCTAACCCTTAGGGCTCCGACCTTCTTTGCTAACTCTTAGGGGTTGGACTTGCCTTCAGGGTCGGCCAAAAGGAAGCTTGACCTCTGAAGGGTCGACAAGGGAGGTCGGAGTAAAAATTATATATGTTTATCATCATAGCAACAAAATATATAAAGTGAGAAAGAAGAATAATAGTAAGAATATTTAAAAAAATATTTTTATAGCATAACTATTATTTTTTTAAATATTTCTATAGAGTCAATGATATATCTATTTAAACAAAATGTTAATATTTTTCATTTAAAAGATAATGGTGAAATTATTATTTTTTTTTTTTTTAAATCATGGGTATTTTTTAAACTTTTAAAGTTCATGTGCATTTTATAAATCAAACTTTAACGTTTTCATTCAAATTTAACGACATGGGCATTTTTGAAACATTTGATAAAATTCAAGAGTATTTGTGAAACTTTTCAAAATTAAAAAACAAGATGGAAAAAACTCCTAAAATATAAAGGTATCTTTGATAATTAGCATAAAATAAAAAACTACCTTTAACCCTTGAACTTTTGAATCTAAAATATAAATTATTATTAGACTTTTTATTCTTTAGTATTTTATAAAATATTTTTAAGTCTTTAAAATGTAAATAGTTATAAATCTTTTTTCTATGGTTAATATATATATATATATATATATATATATATATATATATATATATTATGTTGATTTCTATAATAATCGAAAGTAAATCATAAAATAAATATATAGTCAAATTACGTCATGTATTTGTCGGTTATAATTATTTATTTGACTTACCAAAGTCGAATATGTTTGTTGTATGTCTTAGAGTTAACATCTCTCATATGGACCATGAATGTAAAACTATGAGTGGTGACTCTTGATTGGATACCTTAAATATTTATTATTTATATCCACTTAATTACATTTATATAATAGTGATTGAAAATTATATTTTTCTTATGTACATTCTTGATGAAATATATTTATATTTCCCATGTATTTATAAACTGACAACTAAATATGGCAAAAAAAAAAAAAAAAAGAATAAAAAAGAGAAACTTATAAAACTAGTTCAAGTTTAGGAAATAATTATAGATACAATCATTAAAAAAAAAAAAAAGAAGCAAATGTAAATATTGTATTAAAGAGAATTATCACTTATTTTCTTATAATACAATAGTTATAATGATTGCATATATGAATATTTAAAATTATTATATACTTATAATTATTTTGTGAAAATAGAGTATCAACGAATATTTTTCAACAAAAAAATGGCAACTCAATTTTTTGATTGATTAAAATAAGTGCCAAAGCGAGCATAGTTTCACAGTTGCTCTCTTCGACTCGTGCAGTGCCATGATTTTATACTTGTCATAGCCGGTCTTAGAGGTGAACTCAACCTTTAAACTCGAATCGCTCATACTTTGTGGCACGCCGGGTCGTTAAGCGAGGTTCTCAAGGCCTCGACCATGCTTCATCGAATACGCAGCAAAATTATCTTGGTTATGCTTGTATGCTTGCACACAGAACCGTTTGGCCCACAAGAATCCAACACAAGAGGGCGGGTCACCACTCAGATATACGTACCAACCTCTATCCCATGGGCAAGGGCGCAATGTCGGCACACTCGTGTTGTCCGACACTGTTCTCGAATTTCCATTTCCAAAGGAAGCCGCCCAAGACACTAGTCTTGCAAGCGCTCGCCCACACCACGACACACGCATATGTCATGGGTAGCTCACTTAGGCCAGGTGGAGAGGTGACACCATGCCTCCCTATAATACATTATGGACCATTTTCAGTCTCCCACCAATGCATGTCTTTTTGGTGAGGAATCATACGTCAGCATGGAGCGTCCGTCGAGTGTCCAATTGACACCAAACTTGACGAGCATACATCTTAGCTTCATACAGACTTAACTCCAAAGCTGCTCGTCAAAACTTCATCTCGAGCCTTGACATTGTAGCTTCATGTCGTGTCCCCACTAAGCCTTGACACTGACACCTTGACACCATCGTGACTTTGCTCCTTAATGCATCCAATTGACACTATTAAACACTCATCTTAGTGTGATGGATGATGTACCGTCCTCCTCAGTCACATCATGACTTGTCAGGATGTGAGTCGTTAGAATATATTCTAAGACTCTGACACATAGCTTTGCTGGCTCTAGTGATGTATTAATATCTACTCGTTTAGTGGTTCGAGTTCTCGTAACGCCCTCGATGTCGATGTAGAATTTGTTGTCCCTTCCTAACTACAAAAAAAAAAAAAAAAAAAAAAAAAAAAAAAAAAAAAAAAAAAAAAAAAAAAAAAAAAAAAAAAAAAACAAAAAAACAAC
>JBBMEG010034539.1:0-56572 GCA_037832605.1 Cyclanthera cordifolia
ACCTTTGCAATTAAAATCAATTTGGGATGAATATGTAATAATTATATTCAAATTGAATATCCATGTTAAATACCCATATATAAACTCTCTACTTTAATATTTATCCAATAACTATTAATTCAATTAATATGTTCAACATATTAATTAATATTCTAAATTTAATAATTATACAATAATCATTAAATCAATTAATATGTCCAACATGTGATTCATATTCTCTATTTAATAATTATTGGATAATTATTAAATTAATTAATATGTCTAACATATTAATTATAATTCTCAAACTTAATAATTATCCAATAATTATTAAATTAATATGTCTATCAATAAATTATTATTCATTTATAATTCACTTATATAATAAATATTAAATTAATATATCTAATATGCTAATTAATTAAATTTTACAATTAAACTTAATATTCTTATTAATTATTTCTCACATAATTAATCTATATATTTGAACTCTTCAAATTCAATCTCTAATTAAATAGTGTACCAACAATTATGAGCTAGCATAGGGACCGGTGGACATATCGGTTGAAAGCTACAACGACTCAGATCCAATTTCTATTCGTTAACAATAGGCTTATTCCTCTAAAGGAATGTGATGATCTCTCAGCTCTCTCATTATAAGAAAAGTTAGTGTCCATGGATATATAGTCGATCATCTATAATATAATCCTTCATGAGCTTGTTTGGAATTCACAGCTTGGTCAGAATATTAGTTATACGACTATGATTACATCTTTCTCCTTAAACACCACTGATTCCACTAATTAATAAGTAGTCTCACTTTAATGAATGTCTTCTCGTACTAATGAGAGGAGAGATCTCTTTATTCATGCCATGGAATTTGTTCTTAGGGGAACAACTCTAGAGGAACAACTTTACTTCTTTCTCAATATTATTGAAGTCTTGAATTCTTTTTGTGCTGTTACGTTCCTAGCTAGCCACTCACATGTCTCGACATTAACAACCAGAATCAGGTCGTTTGTAACTCTTACAAAGTGGGTCGCACTAACAATGTTATCAGAACTAGCCTTAGTTCAAATATTGTAGATGTTTTAGATAATTAACTTGAAATTATATCCACTTGTATGTCTCACATACTTGTCTAAGTGTACATCCAAATATCCATGTGCATATGGACATTAATCTAATTAATGCAATAAGTTTGAATGACGTTTAAATATTAAATGCACAATTAATGAATATAATAACTATTATTGATAACAAAAATTTAACATCAAATGTCAAAGATTAAATGTTTGTTATTCAAATACAAACTACTAGGCTTTTAGGGCACAACCTCTAACAAGACCAGCCAAACAGCTTTGGGTCAATAAGCTTTCTATGTTGGAAATTGTCATAATGTGTGACTGGGAACACAACGTTAGAAGAAGAAATCCACACATTCCCTAATATTTAGAACAAAGTAAAGTTGTTCCTTTAAGAATTCTCATTAATTTATAAAGGGACAATAAACAACTTATATATTAGAGGAATCAGTGACACTTAAGGATAAAGATGTAATCACAGGGTATAATGGACATTTTAACCCAGCTTTGAGTTACAAATAAACTTGTGAAGGATCATATGAAAGATCATTGATTAAATACATGGACACTTACTTGTTTTATAGTGCAAGAGAGTTCAACATAGGTCTTTAGTGGAATAAGCCTAAATGTTAACGGGGAGTGATTAGATCTCGAGTCGTTATAGCTTTTAACCTATCGATCCAACAATCCTTGAGCTGACTCATAATTACGTACACTATTTAATTAGAGAATGAATATGAAGAGTTTAAATTTGTTGATTAATTATGTGAGATATAATTAATAGAAGTTTTAAGTTTAATGGTTAAACTCAATTAATTAATATAATATATATTAATATAATCTTTATTGAATACATATTAATAAAGAGAAATTAATTTATTGGATAAATTAATTATAAATCATTATTGGATAATTATTTATTAAGAGAACTCAGTTATTAATATTTTAGACATATTAATTTAATAAATATTGAATAATTATTTAGTTGAGAATTATAATTAATATGTTGGACATATTAATTGGTTTAATAATTATTCGATAATTATTAAATGGAGAATATAAATTAATTTATTGGACATATTAATTGTATTCATCATTGGATAATTATTAAAGTAGAGAATTAATATATTGAGTATATTAATTATAGAGATTTATTTATATTATGGATTTTATAATTTATTAGATAAATGTCAAATAAAATAAATAAAACAATATATGAGATATATTGTTGAATTTTGAAAACTCCTCCACTTAAGAAAGGATTAAAATTTTGGTTCTCTTGGGGAATGGAGAGATATTTGAAATTCCCATTTAAAATAGGAAGGGAAATGTAACAACCCGGTCCATAACCGTTAGGTTATAACACGTACGTTACTAATGCATGAAAAAATTTCAATAACAATTTCCATAGATTTTCCCCTAAAATATGGGGAACTCATATCTGCAAAACCTGTAAAACAGAACCTGGACATTTTAAAATACATTTAAAACGACCCTGCAAGTTCCAAACAAAACACTTATCTTATCCAGGCAGTCAACAGTTTCAAACATAAATATAAATCCCAGGATCTCGGTTGCTTAACTAAAACATTTAAAAAAACGAAGTTATTACAATGGTTCGTGGAGGAAAAGATGCATTAAGACAAAACAATTATATTAAAACGAGACGCAACGAAACATGTCCCCCTTTTTGGTCTATCCTCAGCTGTCGATCATCCATCCTTGTGCGTACCTGTAACTATGGTTTTGAATCCATAGCCAACATAAAACGAAGGGTTAGTCTGTGAAAACTAAGTAAGAAACCCCGCACGAGGTGCACGCAGCATATAGAATAAGACAGACATTAATCAAAAGTCTAAGAATAACATGCACAAACAAACGGGAAAGCATCCCGACTCTCGGGTGTCTGTGCCACGCGTTCCAAAACTCGTGGCAATACTCGAGGAGTCTCACCAGCCGATGTCGTGAAACTCCAAAGTCACCAACCGACCCCTTATGGTACAACAGAGAGCCTAGACGAAAGGGATATCCATTAGAGTCGCCCAGGCTATCCTGGGTCCCTCCGGTATGATGGGGTCAATCCGAACACGTCAGATACCACGCACGATGTCGAGCCGTGAGCGATCCAACCTGCTTGCGCGGCGCTCACTTATGCCTTAGCAATTTCGGCTGCTCATTGCCTAGCAAGTTGCCAACTCTAACTCATGCGATAAGTGATCTTCGTTCAATGACCGATTCCCTTATCAACCCCTATGCATCCAAGATCACTTGGCTATGCTACCCTTAAGGACAACTAGATCCCGGCCAATGCCATAAGACCCAAAAAGTCATTACACGACAATGTCGCGTAGGCGGAGCACCTTGATATGTGGGTACAAGCTATAGAGTCGCTCGGGCATCTCCCAGGATATCTCCGGCGCGAGTGAGGCGAACAAGAACCAATCAAGTTCCCTTATTGAACTAAGCCAACCAGCAGCTCATCCAACTGTAGGTGCAAGTGTTTGTCCAAGCGTTAGCGGATACACTAGCCGAAGCCAGGATCACACTTCTTCTTGACAGTTTGTAACTCGTACATGTTGTGGTGCTCGCAACTGTGCTATAGTTAGAAGTTGGCCCAATAGTATCTCGAGGAGCTCCTAGGTATCAAAAAGGACTGCGGGAACCCCCGACCGCAGTCGGCTACCCAACACGTCTAACAGACCCTATGGTCAGACCCGATGGTCTCGTGTCACTCTCAGGATGGTTGCAATCCATCCTTTCACAAGCACAATCTCTCACATATAACTACCTATGTCCTTTAGAGAACGTTGCTGCGTCCGGCCACCCCTATGGGTCGTTCCCTAACGTGCCACGTAGCAGCATACCCTATGGTCTGCTGCAACCACCCTATGGCGGAGCAGAGACATGTCGAGGCCATATGGCGGACATGCTCACACTATCAAGGAAAAAGACTCGACGCACACATCAACACACAATGCATGCAACGACCCTATAATCTATTGCACATGTACATAATAGGAGAAAGACGTATCATAAGCCTTCTACCACCTTATGCGCCTAGGGCTCAGTACATAAAACCGATTATCACGATAACATATTACACACAATACATAATCATATCGTAATACCCTGCAAGTACACGTATTAAAACAGACATCGAGTATACGTCAAATACTAAAACATATACAACATACGAGTATCAACAATCAAAAACTACCATTCTTCCTACATGTACATAAATCAACAAGAAACCCTACAAGCATCTAACCAGTCAACAGGAGCAACATACAGCTTGAAATACACGAAGCATGATAAAGAAACATATAAATCCACATACAAACGTGCACAACAAACAAGCCTATGTTTCTAGGTAAATACAAGCAAACCACACCCGATTAGGGTCCCTTACTCTCGTTTACTAAAACTGAGCGGTTGAGGCTCGATCCACAAGGGGAGCCTTGAGTAAACCTCTGAACCTACAATGAAACAAGGCCAACAAAAAAATTAGAGACAACGCCGAGGCGACTCATTGACAACTAAACAATGGACTTCCCAAACCCCTAAATAACAAAACCACGCCGAAAACAACGACCAATCACACGAAGCTAACTCCGAAACACTTAAACTCGACTCGAGCTTAAGCTTGCCAACCTCACTTAACAGTAAACCTCTAATCCAACTGGAGCCAAACTCAACATAAATAACAAAACTACTTCACATTACTCAGCCATAGAAAAACGAACACCTCAAACAGTAACACCACCATTACATAACTTTTAATTATAGCATAAACAAAACTAACGAACGTCATCCCAGCCAAGCTTGAAGAGTTACCCCTAAAATGGTAGCACCACCCAAATGAAGAGCAAATCCATAAAATTGCAGCTTAAAAAGCAGAACCAAACACCCTAGGAACAACTACTCAAGCCTAGCTCGACTACAACTTAAACAACCATCTCACTCTCGGCTTCAGTGCTTAAACCAAGAACACCACTCTCCACAATTTAGAACGACATTAACTCAGACTACCCGAAGCTGACCAAGCCGGAAAATAGAACATTGATAAGAACCCATACCTGAGCTCCACAACGTGAGACGAATGTGAGAGAAGGCAGTCGCGAGGGAGAGAGAGAACGAGAGGGAACAGATCGAGAGAGAGAGAGAGCGTCGAAGCCGAGGACAGTCGCAACATCAGCGATCGACGGGCACGACGACAGCAGTCACGGTGAGGGTCGTGGCGTCGGCGGTCGCGGTAAGGGGAGGCGGCGGAGAGGGAGAGAGATCGGCGAGGGAGAAATAATCGCGGGCGACGACGGCTGGGTCGCAGGCGTCGGGTCGCAGTAAGCTTGGGTCGTAGCTGGGAGTGGGTCGCGGCTGGCGGTGAGTCGCGGTGAGGCATGGGTTGCGGCTGGGGGAGGGTGTGTGTGTCGGGAAGAGGGAGACGAAGGGGGGGAGGGGGTTTGCGAAAGAAAGAGTTGGGGGAGGGGGGGGGGAATCACGATTTTCCCTTTTATTTTTTTAACTGGTTTGTCACAGGAAAATCGTTGATTTTTTCTAATATCTTTTAATATTGGATACTCAAAAATATTATATTTTCCTAATTTAAATATTCATTCCTTCATAATAAATAGAGGCTTGGAGGACTTCATTCTCATCCCACTCAGTTCAGAGTAATCTTATTCTAAGTTGAGAAACTCTTTAAGAACTGAATCATTTTTTTCCTCCTGAGTCAGTCCTTTGACAAAATACTTCCAAACTTCTTTCTCTAAGAAGCTTCTGACCAAGCATTTAGTGCTCTGTTGTAGATATAGCTTGGAAGAATGGAAGATAAAATCAAGAAAGAGTACTTGCTTCTCATTGGCTTGAGAGGACAATAATTGATAAAGTATGACTATAAATACCTTGATCAATAGAGGAATCAGTGGCGCTTACGGAGAAAGATGTAACCATAGAGGTAGAAGAAATCTTTTATCCCAGCTATAGATTACAAACAAGCTCGTGAAAGATCACATAGTAGATGACTGATTATATCCGTAGACAGAACTTATCCTATAGCGCGAAAGAGTTCAGCACATGCCTTAAATGAAATAAGTCTAATGTGTAACGAATAATGTTTGGATCCCGAGTCATTATAGTTTTCAACTTATAGGTCCACCTATCCCCATGCTAACTCATATTTGCTTCCACGCCGTTTTATTAGAGATTGAAATTAAATAGTTCAAATTCACTATTCATTATTAATCGAAGCTTAAGTTTAATTTATTAAGTTTAATATATTGGATATATTAATTTAATATTTATTGGATAAGTATTAATGAAAAATAATTAATTTGTAGGATAAATTAATTATTAATAATTATTGGATAATTATTTGGTAAGAGGAAATTAATTAATATGTTGAACGTATTACAAACGGTAAGTAAACGAGAACACGAATAACCTCAAGGACTTAAGGGATTCGTTGGTTAAGAAGGTACTACGACCTTCAACTTAACTTACACCCGCTAGCCTAGGGTTCAAGTCGTCAATCCAGAACTTGCCCCTTTTCAACACTCAACTCGACTCGAGATTAAGGTAGCCAAACCTCACCTAACACTAAACCTCCAATCTAACTTGAACCAACTCAAAATAAACAATAACTACTTCACATTACTCAGCCATAGAAAAATGAAAACCTCAAACAGTAACACCAACAATACACAACTTTTAATTCTAGCAGAAACAAAACTAACGAACACCATCCAAGCCAAGCTTGAAAAGCAGAACCAACAACCCTAGGAATAACTACTCAAGCCTAGCTCAACTACAACTTAAACAACCATCTCGCTCTCGGCTTCACTGCTCAAACCAAGTACACAACACTCCACATTTTAGAACGACATTAACCCAGACATACCCAAAGCTGACCAAGCCGGAAAACAGAACATTGATAAGAACCCATACCTGAGCTCCACGACGTGAGACGAACGGGAGAGAAGACAGTCGCGAGGGAGAGAGAACGAGACGGAGGGAGACAGATCGGGAGAGAGAGAGACTGTGATAGAGACAGCGGTCGCGGTGAGGGTCCGAGCGAAGCATGACGAAGGGCGCGGAGACGGCAAGACGAGGGATTTAGCCATGAAGGTTAATGTATGAGATTATTGAGCTTAAATGTGTTTCTTTATAATAGGTTAGAAGGTGTATATATGCTGGTATTATTTTTTCTATTTTTGGGCAAGGTCCTAGTCTTTTTGTTCTCGTGATACGAAGTTAAATATGTAAGGTTATTGATGTATATAGTTGTTTTGGTCATGGATAATGTAGGTTATAAATGATGAAAATAAATAAGTTATTTTCTTACCTTTTATGTGAATCATTATCCTCCAGTTGAGCTACATGTTTGATGCTGGATGTGAAGTTCGCCTACTAGATTCTTGGGTTAAATAAAACTTGGGGGTGTTACAGGGCATTTTATCCATATGCAATAGTTTTTGACGATTTTATGTAATTTAAGAATCTTGGGGTGCTGGTTTGTAATTTTTGAAGTTCGTTATATGAGTATGATGGTTTTTACGCATTGGTTTCATTCCATACTTAGATGCACAAAGCAAAAGGAGAACGAAAAACCTTAGAGGTCATATATATAACTTTTATTTTCAACCATTTTAATTGTATGATTTTGTTTTAAAAATATTTCATAGTTTTTCATATTTTAGAATTGTCATTTATTCTCTCACGTGTTTATAATCAGTTAAATTGATAGTTAAATTGATTGTTTTCAATCAGTTGAATCGATTGATTTCAATCAATAATACAATTGATTGTAAGTATGAGTATTTTGATTATTTTACGGGGATTCGTTTTTTTATTTGTTTTTTATTTTGTTATTCATGTTTTTTTTTGATTAGGAGTGAAAGGAGAAATCGAAACGAAAAACAAAACAAAACCAAACTGATCCAGTAGATCTGTTCAGTTTTTTAGAATAATATTAGATCATTCGATTTGATATTTTAGAAAACTGAAATAAATCGGTTATATTTCCGTTCTTGATAGAAGAACCATAAAATACTGAACTAAACGGAATATATAAATAAGAAGAAAAATAATATAAGTTGGTATTGAAATTTGATTGAATAACCAATTTAAATGTGAAATATGGAGTAACAATATTGTAAATATTGTAATACTTATGAAAAGTATTTTGTTTTATTTGTAAAATGGAAGTCTTTAGAATAAAGTTAAAAATCAAATTCCAAATGAGATAAAACATTTGAAAAATAAATAATTTTTTAAAAATCAAAACCGAAAATCGAACAAAAACCGAACCGGCCAATGATTGACATTTAGTGGATATCGATTCGAATGCAATTTTTGAAAAACTGAGGATATTGGTTAAGTTATCGATTTGATATAAAATTGACTAAAATCAAACCGAAATCATCTCTAGTTATTCTACGTTAACCCTAAATTATAATGTAATGTTGAAAAGTTATGAGGGTTTTAATTAAAAAGATTTGGAATAAAATGTTATTTTGTTTTGTTTTTGAGTGGGGCAGTATAGTAAATGAACAAGAAAAGTTAGACTTGATAGAATTTGGGAGAAAACAAAAAGAAGAATAGATAAGAAATGAAAGCACAACCACCACTACTATATTTTCTTTTGAATTATAGTTTTATGCACACTACTAAATATGAGAGAACACCCTATTTATGGTACAAGGAAAGACAAGAGAAGCGGGCGTTTAATAGGAAATGACGAACAACTACTCATAAGTACACCGTTACTATTGAGAAAAAATGAAATACAAAACGAAATATTGTGGAAGCAAAAATCAAATCAATGTCACAAATCAAAAAACACAAATATTGTAGAAAAATTGTATATCACAAAATAAGGCACTCAAATGTGTTTTTACAATTGTAATACTAAAAAAAGTTAGTTATGGTGTTACAAGTTTTTTTCAGGATTATTTAACGTATATAGGAACAAAAATTGAAGATGTATATTACATATAATTTACCACATTTAAAAATAAAAGTTAAGTAATCTTTAAAGACATAGCTTAAATAAAGTAAGTTGTAAGGTTAAAAAAAACTAAGAAAAACTTAAACAATAAATAAAACAAAAGAAATGAAGATGATGGGAAGAAAAAGGTTTTGTTTCATGGCTTCCTTTCTTTTGTACAAAATGATAGTCGTTTTTAGTATGCTTCGTTGGAGCACATAACGCCAAGTTTATAAAACATGGATGCTTGATTCGTTTTAACTATAGATATTCAACACTTGATTTGAGCTTCTCTTTTTGGTTTTTAGAAAAACTGTGATATCAAATTGATTCCAAGAAAGGTACAATAATCGCTAGTATTTTGTGTATTATATATCATGGAAACGGGCTCGATCAACATTTGTATAGCACACAAGAGAAGTGGTTGATGGAACCAAACACAAACCATATGAAATCAACACTTTAGATACCATAAAATCTTCTTTAGAGCCAGTCAATGAGTTGTACTTGAAGCATGAGGAAACTAAAACACCTTGTCAATAAAAAAATATATTATATTGAAGCGAGTAACAGTTCAATACTGTAAAACACCAACTAAGGACGATATGTTGTTGGATTCTCAAATGGTTCAACATCATTTAGAGATAATTGTATATCTAGATCAGTTGTAATAGGATGTTTCATTCATACTGTCTTTGTTTAGCTAGAGTTAAATTAATCAAAACAATCTTAATACATACTTTAGGCATAAAACTATATGATAATTCGTAATAGAAAGTTAGTAACAAGTTTGTTTAAAATAACTTCTATATAAAGGATAAGTTAGTAGAATAGACACACAAGGTTAAAATTTGAAGTAGCAGTTTCTAGAAATTAGAGTGTATTTAAAGAAACTCCCTTGTAATGCTATTTGAATCTTACTCTTTAAAGTGAATGTAAGCCGAGTTCTCTTGAACTACCCTACACCTTGTGCAAACTCTCTATCTTTTCTCTATCTTTTTAATTTTAAATAAGTTATTTTGTGTATTTTCACTTCGTTCATCATCGGTGTGAGAGAAATAATGGAAGAAAGAAGAAGAAAGAGAGGATTCGATCTATACTATTATTCTCGCACCATATGCTCGTTGTTGTTCGTTCGATCATATTCCTCCGAATGCAAAAAGACAAGAAGAAGGCCTTGTCTTTTGAGTAGGCTTCGAACTTCCTCAAATTCCACAAATTTCAAAAATTGGTGTCAGTGCATTGAAGAACCAGAATAATTAAGAAAAATCGTTCAAGCCATATAAAAAATTCAAAGTAAGTGTTTCTTGAATATTTCTTGATTTCTAGACAATAGTTTTTTCCTTCCAAAGGGTATTAATTGTGACATCACGGTATTATATGGAAAAGTTTGATGGAACTAGAGACTTATCTTTATAAAAATGCGAAAATAAAAGCTCTCTTAGACTAGTAGAAAACTTTCAAGGCCATTCTAGATCCATCTAAACTTCCAATCTCAACGTCGGAAGATGAAAAATAGACTATGGAATTAGCGGCACATGGAACTATTGTTTTAAACTTTAGTCACAACATATTTAGAGAAGTTATTCATCAAGAGGTGGACAAAGTTAGAACTATATGCTACTAAAGATCTACCAAATAAGATGTACTAGAGTGAAAACTTCTTGACTTTCAATATGAGTACATCAAAAAACCCTTTCACAAAATGTTGATAAGTTTAAGAAGATCACTACTGGTTTCCAAAGAACTGATGAGACCATCAAAAATGAGAGTATATCTTTCATGGTATTAAACTCACTTCTAGATACTTCCAAAGATATAAAGATTGTATTAAAATACGATAGGGAAGTAGTTATAACAGACTGTATTATCTCAACTTTGTGGTCCAAAGAAATAAAATACATAGTAAGAAAAGAGAAACAACATTAGCTGAAGGTTTATTCTCAAAAGGAAAGGGAAAACTCTCATGGAAAAGTGCATGAACTTAAAGAGAACAAGTCTGAATCAAAGCCAAAGTGCACTAATTGTCATAAGCTTTAGACATCAACGAAAAGATTATTGTTAATTCATACAAAAAACAACAAAAAGAAGAAAAGGAAACTTCAAGATGGTTCTACCAAACTCCTCGGAAGATCAAGCACTACAAAAGTTTAAGGGATTGAAAGCCTTAGTTGAAATTAAAACTTCTAAAAAAGTTGAGGTGCTTAGATCACACAATGACTTAATAGTTCAGAAGAAGCGTAAGTGGATAGAAGATATGAATGAATAAATAGGTTTTATAAAAGCTAACGAGACTTGATAATTGGTTCTTCTACCTAAACGTTATAGACCTATAACATGTAAATGGATTTATAAAATAAAAGAAAGTATACAAGCTGATCTAGACATAAGATATTAAGCTAGACTAGTGGCAAAAAGTTTACTCAAAGGAAGAGTATTGACTATACTGCAATATTTTCTCTCGTAATTAAACATACTTATATTTAAGAATTTTTCTTGCTCTAGTTGCTTTACATAATCTAGAACTTGATCAGCTTGATGTTAAAACTGCTTTCTTGCATGCAATTAAAAAGAAACAATTTACAAGACACAACCTAAAGGTTATGAAGTAAAAGGGAAAGAATGCATATATTTTCTCCTAAATAAAAATTTATATATGGCTTAAAACAATCACCTAGATAATGGTATCAAAAGTTTGATAAATAAATATTGAAAATAGGATTTCTAAAAGGTTCCTATGATACTTTTGTTTACTCATATGATACCAATATGTTTATGTTGTTATATGTAGATGATATGCTTATTGTTAGCATGTCTAATAAAGATCTAGAGAGAATGTAAAAGAATCATGGCTATTGAGGTTCAAAGAGATATACCAAAAGGAACTCTTAGCAAAAGTCAAACTACTTAATTACAAGAAATTTCTAAATAAATTCAAATTAGAAGATGTTAAGACTCTTACTGCTTCACTAGCATAACACTTAAAGTTGTCTAATAAGAACTCACCAAAGAAAAGTGAATATGATCATAAAAGGTACATGTCTAATACTTCTTATTCATAAGTTGTTGGCAACCTTATGTATCTTACTAGACAAGATTTTTCATATGCATCAAGTCTATTTAGTAGGTATATGTCTAATTCTTGAAAAAGATATTGGGAAGCAAATAAATGGATAATACGATATTTAAAAGATATTGTATATTCTAAACTGGTATATAAATACATAGTTAAATATATCCTGCTAATCTGCATGGTTTAGTACATTTTGATTATGCAGGAGACCATGATTAGGATATGTCTTTCTATTTAGTAAAAATGTACTAAGCTGAAAAGCTAAACTTGAGTCAGTTTCGGGATTATTCACAACATAAGCTAAATTTATCGATCTCTCTAAAACAATCTAGGAAGAATTTTGGTTGAAGGATCTTCACTAAGACTTCGAATACAATCAAGTTTTAGTAAGGATATATTGTGACAACCAAAGTGCAAAATACTTATCAAAAAATCCGTAATTTCACAATAGGACGAATCATGTAGACACGAAATACCATGTTATCAAAGATTAGATAAAAAAAAGGTTTGATTAAAGTATGTAAAGTTCATATCTCTGAGCATGTCTTAGACACGATGACCAAACTCTTGACAAGATAAAAGTTTGAAAAGTGTCTAGAGCTTGTAAGATTTGAGCTACCTAAAAAAGGGTGAGCATTTAATAAGAAGAGAAAGAGACTTATGTCTTCCTGAACAAGTTCCTGGATAACAAGCCTAGCTAAGTGTTTTCTCGTTGATGATAGTGACAGATTAGTCAAAGGTGAAGAATTGTAAATTAAGATTAGTTGTAACTGTATGTTGCATACATAACGTCTTCTTTTAGCTAGAGTTAAATTAATCAAAACAACCGTAATAGTATTGTAGGCATAAAATTGTATTGTAATCTATAACAGAAAGTTAGTTACAAGTTTTTTATAAATAACATCTATATAAAGGATTCGTTAGTAGTAAAAGAATAGACATAAAAGGTTAGAATCTATAAGGGTCGGGATGGCCTTGGCCGAATCCCGGGGATCTTGACCTACTTTGGCCGACCTCCAGGGGTTGAAATGGACTTGGCCGACCCTCAGGGGTTTGTGGCCTTCCTAGGCCAACCCTCAAGGGTCGAGATGGACTTGGCTAACCCTTGTGGCATGGGCTTGGCTGACCATCGGGGTCGGGATAGACTTGGCCAACCCCGGAGGCATGGGCTTGGCTGATCCTTTGGGGTTGTGGCCTCCCTTGGCCTACCCCAAGGGGTCGACATAGGCTTGGCCGACCTACTAGGGGTTGTGGCCTCCCTTGTCCGGCCCCGGGGGTCGACATGGGTTTGGCCTACCCCCTAGGGGTTGTGGTCTCCCTTGACCGACCCTCGGGGCCTCCCGTGACCCTTTGGCCAACCCCTAGGGTCTGTCGAGACCTTTTTGCCTACCCCCGGGGGTTCTTGTCCGAGTATTTCAGGATATTTTAACCTAAAACAGAACATTTACAAGAGAAAGAAAAGACAAGACAAATTAACATAAATGAGTTAAAAGAAACAAAAACAAGTAGGCTTAATTAACTAAAGAATAGGATGTTTAAGAACGTGAAAGGACTACGCAAATGTCTTTAAATCAATTGTCGAAGCCAACATACTTCAACTTTAACACCAACAATTGCATGATATACACCCTTTCTCGAGCTGTTGAACACTGTAAATTTTTTTTCATGTTCCATGTCAAACCAAAGCATAATATCACTAATACATTCATTTTGAATGACAGCTATACAGTTAGTTATGTATTAAACTAGACAAAGGTGATAATAGTGTTAAATAATAGGAGTTTTTTGTTTTGCATTTTATTTCTTGATTATAAATAGTTTTTTGTTGATGCCGAAAAAAGGTCAACGGATATCCACAGTACAATTTGTATTACCAAGGACGAGAAGCCTGCAAAAAGAACAATTTTATGACACACCGGTGTTGTGTAAGCCACAGGGCCTCCAATGCCTAAGTCAGTAAGAGTTTAGGAGAGTAATTTAGAGGACTTTTAGAACTTAGAACAGCTTAAGAATACTTAACATAGTTTTGCTTAGCATTCGCCTTTCTTGAAATGAACAATGATCTGACTTCTTATAGCAGTCGGTTTCGTAACCGCTGCAACTCACTTATGGGCGACTTAATGGTCGGTCGTTAGAAACGTCTGTCATTAATCCAGGAATGAATACCGGCTTAACTCTTGACTGTTACCCTTTGGAAGTGTAACGACTTTGACTCAGGAGTTACTTGGACTCGGTCAACCTTTGTAGGTCCTCACCTCCACGACCGACTCCTTAGGAGTGCAACCCTCTCGTTGTAACGCTAGGATGCTACGGGGGTGAAACGTCTCCAAGTGTTACTTGGACTTGGTCTGTTCGTCCACAGGAGAGTCCTAACCTCCACGACCAACTCACTTGGGTTGTCCTACTCGACCGATCTCCTTAGAGGTCGGCTTTGGACTTGATCAACCATTACAGGTCCTCACCTCCTTGACCAACCCACTCGGCTGGCCTACTTATTGTAATTGGGGACGCCACGGAGTGCAGCGTCTCCATGCGTTACTTGGACTCGATCGGCTCTTGGGGGAGAGTCCTAACCTCCACGACCAACCCACTCGAGCTGGCCTACTCGTTGTAACTCTTGGACGCCATGAGGTGCAGCGTCTCTAAACGTTACTTGGACTCGTTCGACTCGTCCACAGAAGAGTCATAGCCTACAAAAGTTATCATGTATCATATCTCATATACTTCAATAACAAATTCATAGCTCTAAACATAGATCTTTCTTATCTTATTCTAAACTCTGAAAAGAGCTTTTTCGTTTTCGATTTAAACTTTCTTAAGTTAGGCAAACTTTTGCTCATTTCTTTTTCATTTATATGAGAAATGGAATATAAATGAGTTTAAGAAGTTGCAAGACAGATATCAAGCAAAACATTGATAGATCACAACCACTGTGAGTCCGAAAAGATGTTGCAAAAAGAAGTATCCCCTTGAATCATTAAAAAAAAACCCACTAAGTAGTTGTATAGAGTTTTAAGCTTAGGAAACAAAAATAAAGAATTATTGAATATTCATTTCTCGTTTATTGTTTATGGTATCAAACTTATCCTCAAAGCTTCATATCGTTACTCTGATATCATACGGCGAAGCATCATATGTAGAAAAAATGACAATTGATCATAATGATGGGAGAAAAAACATTCAAATAAGTGAATACAAACGACCAGACGAATACATTCCACAAATAACACAAAATATTTAAATTATAATCTTGGATTTAGTAACTAATATTGACTCCAAATATTATACGTGGAGGATCAAAAATAAATTTATTCATTTATTTATTTATTATTTTATTTTTCTCCATTAACACTTACCTGATCACTTGTAATTTTCCACCGTCTTGTAATCATCCCTCCATTTTTCATTTCTTTTATCTTTATTCTGTTAATGGTAAGAGACTAACTTATAATGAAAAGATATAGAGAAAATACATATGGTTTTACATAACTCTATGTATTTTCTTGTTCTGTCTGTATGTCTACTCTTACATTGAGTAAATCACACCATTTAAGTTAGAAAGAGTGAAGATATAGAAGATCTGAGAACATTGTTGTCGATGGAGTTTGTTGTTTGTTCGTGTTACCATTCAAGATAATTATTAATTTTCATCTTGGTTACCAAAACAATGACTGAAGTTACGCTCATTTATTAATAATTCGCTTTCCTATTATATTCACATTTTAAATATATTTTATAGAATATCTAACCTTTGATATATGAGCTAATTTAGCCTTTGTATTGTTTTTCATAGTCATTAATGAAATCTTTTACTTTTGGTAATTTTTATAGTTTACGGTTATTATTAATAATAACATCATGAATCAGTAGGAAATTATAATTTACATATAAAGACGTTAAAATTTAGAATTGGGAATCAAAAGTTATGGTTAAGATATGTAAATTGGTTGAAGGTTGGAGATGACCAATTAAAATAAAATATACATAAATAAAAATTTATAATTTTAGATCTTATTTAACTATAATTCTGCGATATATATTGAATTTATTGGGATTAATTTACCTATATTTTAATGAAATATTGTGGTTATTGTTTATTGGGATTAATTTACCTATATTTTAATGAAATATTGTGGTTATTGTGAATTGTTTTATCTAGTTGGTAAAAAGAAAAAAAATAAAAATAAAACTAAAACTGTTCAGCTTGAACTTACAAGTAATACTATAATAAATATAAAAAAAGTGTGAAATGTTCGAAATTTTTTTTTCAAAATGAGTAACTAATTCTCAAATGTCTCATATTTAAACAATTTTTATTTTTTACTTTTGCCAGTGGACTTTGCCGGAAAATTAATTAACTGGAAAAAAAAATGGAGAGAATTTAAATGGAGAACTAGCCCATTTTTCTTTTCAACTTACAATCAATAAAACTAAAAATAGGCCTAAAAATAAATGGCACTAATCCCACCCAACTCAAAACTGGGATCACTATTTATCGATCACGCTACTCTTAATAACCTTAAAATAAAGTGGAGCACTACTCTTATGACCTATAAACCAGGATGCATTAATTTTAAAATTAAAATCAATAAATGAAAAAAATAATAATCATCTCCTCTTAATTCTTATTTGGAATGATCTTCATGCAAGAAGGTTCCTTAATTTGATGAAGTTACCAATCTTCAATGGGTTAGTAAGAATATCTGCAATTTCATCTTCTAACTTAATATTCCAATTTGATCATGTTCTTCCCAACTTCGTCGAGCAAAAAGTGATACCGAATATCAATATGTTTACTTCTTCCATGAAAGACCAGATTCTTTGCCAAATTAATTGTAGAGACATTGTTAACACAAATTTTCGTCGGACATTCAAGATTAATGCCAATTTGACTCATGATATTGCTAAGCCAAACTGATTAACATGCATTTATTGTTGTAGCTACATACTCAGCTTCCCACGTATGTGGATAATGCAACAATTGGGTGTTCTTTGATCACCACGAGTAAACAATCTTTTTTAGTATAAAAAAATGAGCACTTGTGCTCTTCCTTTCATCTCAATCTCCATCCCAATCACTATATGAGTATCCAACGATCTTAATCTCATTGGATGAAGAATAAAATAGATCAAAAGTTGTAGTACCTTTTATGTAGCATAATCCTTTTTACTGCTTGTAAATGAATTTGTCGAGGTGACTCTATATATCCACTAATCAATCCCACAACATAACAAATATTAGGTCTAGTGCATGTGAGATATCTTAGACTTCCAACAATCTACTTAAAGAATGTTGCATCTACAATTCACTAATCACCTTCTTTGGTAAGCTTAAGTCTGATTTCAACTAGAGTCTTTCTGATATGAATCCAACAACCACCTTATAGGCAAATACAAGAAGCAAGGAAAATAAACATGCAGAATTTTAACCCAAAAAAGAATTCCAAATTTTTGATTTAAGAACTTTTTAATTTCAAACTTTGTCAAACATGCTCATAATTGCTAAAGATCTTTTAGATGAGTTTGTTAGGTGTATTTAAAGCCAATCTACCATTTTGTCTAGCATTTAAGCCTCTCAATTGATGTACAATTGACTTTTGGCTTCCTAGGTATTATTTTCCACAAAGTGCATTTAAGAGCTTTTTGAGACCTTTTGTATTCCAAGCCATGGACGACATTTTGGCTTTAAAAAGAGCTTGTAATACCTCATTTTGAATAGAATATTGAGATCAAACTTTGAGTTTTCTTAACCCCTTTTGGTGTTGTCTCTTTTTTTTTCAAATCTTGCTTTAGATTTCAATGAAAAATCAATTCATTGGATTAGTCTTGATCAAACTAATTCTGGAGTGAGTTGTCTTAGAATCTAAGAGTGAGCATCATAGGTTCTAAGTGAGATCTAAGAGTGTATTCACCATTCTAACTTAACTCTTGGTTGGGATCGAGTATTTAGTTTTTCCATATTTGTGAGTTTTTACAAGGATCCTAGAAGGACCTCTAGCTTTGTAAAACCAAGAAACCTTGGAGCTTATCATTTGGTATCAGAGCATTGGTCGACGTTCTTTGGCCGACTCTAGAGGTAAACTATCTTTACTTTGTTCTTTTTTTTTTTATCTCAACTTTTTTTTGTAAGAAGCAAGTGTATTCTTAGATATACTTTTTCTAGAATTCTCTTGTTTTGCTCTTGGATCAAAAAAAAAAAAACCATAAAGAAAAAAAAAATTGCAAAAAAAAAAAAGGTTCGAAGGATCCAAGGCACATTGAAAGTCTTGTTGTGTGTAAGATTAGTTCAACATGTCACATCATGGAGAAAAGTCACAACATGCTCCAGTTCTTAGTACAACGGTTCTTGAAGCTTTCCTTGAGATGATGAAAATGTTTAGGGAGGAAATGAATGAAAGAAGAGCATATCGTGAAACGAATTCTAACGTACACTAAACATAAATCAATTCCAAATGTTCAATTGTCTTTGAAAAATGAAAGTTTATGTGCTCAGATTCATCCTATGGTTGAATTAGAAAGTGGTAAGATTGAAAATGAAATGTATGATAGTTTAGTGTTAAGACATGCTAATGAAGTTTGTAGGAAATTAGATTATGAGGAATCGCTTTCTTGTAACCATTCTAGTATTGTAACATCTACATTAAATGATGTTCATGTTGATGTATGTGAGTTAGGGGAAAATGCACACAAGGCCAAAATAAAAGCACATGATTTTATTGAAAAAGAATCTTGTAAGACAATATGTGAGAGAGAAAAGCATGAGAATAGTTTTTGGCCTATAAAGAAAAATGAGAGAAAAGTCAATAAAGTGAGCTTGTGTGAAAGAGCAAGTGGGCTTAGAATCTAAGAGTGACCATCATATGTTGCTTTAGATTTCAATGAAAAATCAATTCATTGGATTAGTCTTGATCAAACTAATTTTGGAGTGAGTTTTCTTAGAATCTAAGAGTGACTATCATATGTTCTAAGTGAGATCTAAGAGTGTATTCACCATTCTAACTTAACTATTGGTTGGGATCGAGTGTTGAGTTATTCCATATTTGTGAATTTTTACAAGGATCCTAGAAGGACCTCTAGTTTTGTAAAACCAAGCAACCTTGGAGCTTATCACTTTCACTGAGTTTGAATCTTCCATCTTAAACTTCTTCAAAAATTCAGCAACGTATCTCTTTTGATGAATGATATTTCATCGTCTCGCTGAATGACCTCAATGCCCAAAAAGTAAGACATTAGACTAAGATCGCTCATCTCAAATTCCTTCATCATAATATGCTTGAAATCACTAATCATCTTGAGATTATTTCCTGTAAAAATCATTAACATAGATACATAAGATTAGCAAATTTTCGTAACGATTAGTCTTTACATATAGACCATGATCTATTGAACATTTTTTAAATCCACTGTCATGAAAAAATAAATTAATCTTCTTGTTCCAAACTCTTGGCGCCTGCTTAAGGCTATATAAAGTTTTATTAAGTTTGTAGACATTCCCTTTTTTTCAGATTGTATGAATCCTGAAGGTTGTTTTACATAAACCTCCCCATCAAGTGGGCCCAATTTGATGTCCATCGTTTCCATTTGAGCTACAGAAGAAAACATTTCTCCATAATAGCTTTCTCTTTGTTTGAACCCTTCGTCACCAACCTTGTTTAGTATTTGTCAATTTCACTATCTACTTTCACTTTAATCTTATATGCCCACTTCACATCAATAGTTTTGTTTCTTTTGGAAAATTTATTAGGTTCTATGTATTATTTTTCTCAATTTTCATCAATTCTTCATTCAAAGCCTTTTGCCATTTGGAATTTTTAATGACATCTTCAAGTTCAACAGACTTTGAATCTAGAAGAAAAGAAAAATGAATTGACTCATAGAGCTAAGGTTGAATTTTAGGTGTTTTAAGAGTGACTCTATCTTTTGCATTTGCATCCTCACTCAAAACATAGATATAAAGTTTTTTGCGTCCGTGTCAACTATTATATTCTAATCCCATATTTCATTTTCTGTGAATGTAACATCACAACTTATTATCACATTCTTTGTCATTGGATTATAAGTTTGTACCCTCCTTACTTATCATCCAACTTGGATCTTGTTGTCTTAGGGACATGAGCATAAGCAATTGATCCAAATGTCTTAAGTGTTGGACATTGGGTTTGAATCCACTTCATACCTCAATAGAAGTTGTGTTAGGAAGACTCTTAGTAGATGATTTGTTCAACAAATATACCGCACGTGACAGCTTCAGCCTAAAAATAATTTGGCATACATTTATCTTTAAGTATGCTTCTTGTCATATCCATTTTTTTTTTCTCTCTCAGTCACTTGGTTGAGTTGAGAAGTGTAGAAAAAGGTAATATAATGCTGTAACCCGAGTTCTTCACAATGACTCTTGAAATTATTGGACTTGAATGTTAAGGGTTGTGCCCTAAAGGCCTATTAGTTTTGTATATTTAAGATCGAGCATTTCATGTTAGACATTTAATTTCATTTTCAGTTATAAATAAAACTTATTATTTTCATAAATTTGTGCATTTAATATTCAAACGTCATTCAACCTTATCTCATTAATTGGATTGATATGAACATTTGGACAAGTATGTGGGACATACAAGTGAATCTAATTCCAATTTATAACTTAAATTGTCTACAGTATATGGACTAAGGCTATTGTGCCTAAGTCTTGGTAACACCATGCGTGTAGCCTCTCATTACAAAAGTTGCAAATGAACTGATCTTGGTTGTTTATGTGGAGACATGTGAGTAGGGGTGCCTATACAAAAAGAAGTTTTTGCATATGACTGGACCATAAGTTTTATGATCTAGCTAGTAATTTCGTTATAGATTCTTATAAACTACTCGCTAAAGATGATCGTATGTTGATGTGATCTTAATAATGAATGGGTTGTGAATTCTTGCTTCATGAAAGCGTCCTTTCATGTGCATGAGTGAGACGAATCAAACAACACTAAGTCAATAAGCCTCACACATTCGAGATTATCATAGTGAGTAGCTAGGAACGCAACGTCACAAGAAAGAATTCGCGTCTCCCTAATATTGTGGAAGATATAGAGTTATTTCCTTAAAAAGTAATTTCGAGACTTGAACAAAGGGTACTCGCCTCTCATTGGCCCGAGAGGACATTAGTTTATAGTGTGACTATAAATATCTTGTTCGTTAGAGGAACCATGGCGTAAGGAGAAAGTTGTAATCACAGGGGTAGAAAAAATTTTTTGTCCCAACTGTGAATTACGAACAAGCTCATGAAAGATCATATGACAGATGATCGATTATATCCATAGACATTAACTTGTCTTAAAGTGCGAGAGAGTTCAACACATGCCTTTAATGGAAAATATTTGATGTTATAGAGGAGGGATTGAATCCTAGGTCGTTGTATCTTTCAACATATAGATTTACCGATCCCCGGGCTATTTCATTATCTCTGGTACATTGTTTCATTAGAGAAATGAATTAGAACAGTTCAAATTCAAATGATTGATTATATGGAACATAATTAATAGGAGTATTAAGTTTGATGGTTAACCTTAATTAATTATTATATTAGATATATTAAAATTAATATTTATTGGATAAATATTATTGAGGAAAAAGTAATTTATTGAATAAATTAATTATAAATAATTATGGAATAATTATTGAGTTCTCAATAATAAATATGTTAGACATAATTAGTTAATAATTATTTGATAACTTTATAAAGTTTGAGAATTATAAATTAATATGTTTAATATATTAATTGGTTTAGTAATTATTGGATAATTATTGCATGGAGAATATTATTTCATAATTATCAAAGTAGAAAATTAATATATTAGATATATTAGTTATATGGATTTATTTATTTAATAATATATTGGATATATTATGATTTTGGAATTTATTGGATAAATACAAAATAAATAAATATTATGAATTTTTGAAATTCATATTTAAAATTACGAATATGCAAAGATATTATATTTTTATAATTTAAATATTCACTTCTCTATTAAAAATAGAAGATCTTAGGGGTCTTCATTCCCATCACACTCGGTTCAAAGTAACCTAATTCTCAAATTGAGAAACTTAGAATTGAGTCATCTATTCCTCCTGAGTGAAATCTCTTTGTAGCTCTTTTTCTCTAAAAAACTTCCCGGTAGGCACTCAGTGCAGCGTAGTAGTCATAGCCTGGAAGAATGGAGGAGACTAATCAATAAGGTCCAGGAAATTGATTGTGATCCTACCTAACATAAAGACCCGCCAGAATTGATCAAAGGCGTGAGTCAAGATGAGTTATTTATTTTCTCAACAATAGTTAATCACCTAGTGGTTCCATGTAGTTTAATAATTAATTGGATTAATTATTATAAATTTTTGTAATTACCTACACGCTTCCGTCGCGTTTATTGCATGCTCCTACCCACAATTCCCAACATTGTATTCACCTCTTCCAAAACTACACATCATCTTGATTAATTTACCATTTTGTCTTTCAACAAATGTCTTAAATAGTTTAAAGCAGTGGAATACCTCATCTTTTCTCTTCAACAAATAAATCCAAGTTTTCTTTGAAAAATCATCAACAAAGGTTACAAAATACTTGTTACCTCCAATTGATAATATGTACATTCGGTCACAAACATCTGTATGAACAAGTTCCAAAAGAAAATTTTGCACACCAAGGCTCTTTAACGAAAGACGTTATGTGATTCTTTCCAAAACTATAGGCTTCACACAATTCATTAATGTGATGAATATTGGGTAAGTCATTCACTAAATTACTTTTGGAAAGATTTTTCGAACTCTAAAAATTTAAGTGCCCAAACCATAACTGTCATAAGCATGATTCATCATTCACTACCTCATTCATGCACTTGAAATCACCCCATATTAAAATCTACTAGAAACATGTGCTTTTTTTATGAAAAGATTTTAAGGATCAAATTTTTTTTCTTTATCAAAAATTTTGAGAGTTCATTCTAAAAGATGTGCATCATATAACTCTTTTCAGCCAACTATCCCATACTTAAAAAGTTACTTTTCATATCAGGTACATAAAAAACATTTGAGATGTTCTTGTGATCACCATTCTTCAAAGTTATAAGAATTATCCATTTTTCCAATCATCGGAACGAACTTGCTATCACCAAATTTCACTTTTGTGCGAAAAGATTCATCCAGATCTCCAAAACAGATCTTTATTACCACACATGTGATTCATGGAACCTGTATTCAAATACCAAGTCTGGTAGTTTAGTGTTTCTTTTGATGTGGCTACCATTAATAATGCATGATCCTCTTTTCCATGTCCGTGATTATAGTATTCTTGAGCACAATTGGTAGTTTGATTGTCATCTTTTGATTAGCACTCATTTGCATAATGACCGATCTTGTGGCAATTATAACATTCCAAATTTGACTTTATTATACATACCTCTACGACCACCGCAACCACGTCCTCTTTGTTGCCTAGATGAATTTGAATTCATATTTTGATTGGAACCAGTGTTGTTTTTCTTAGCACCTCCATGATTTTGACCAAAACAGTCTTTGTTGGAATAGCAGCCACCACATTCACGTCCTCTTACTTGTGAACTACTGTGCTTGTGATAGGAGCTGTCAATTGAGGCTTTGTGCTTGTAAAGTCTGATCAATTAATTTTTCAATTGTACTTTCATACATCTATTGCTCATGCGCACGTAGATAACCTACTCTCGTTTTTTACAGGTCATTAGCCTCTTCAATTACAGCAACAACATGTTTAAAGGAGTTAAAGACGTCAAAATCTTCTCCACCTTTATTTGCTCTAAATATGTTTCATCATTGGTCTTCATTTAGTTTGTCAGTGCAAGAATCCTATTGATGTAATCATCAACAGTTTTTGTGGTCTCCATCTACAACAACTCATATTGGCATTTAAAATTTTGAAGGAATAGAGAGTGATAATTGGGTAGAGTTGTTTTTGATAATAGATCGTTTTGGCTCTAATTCCAATTTGTAGAAAAAATAATTAACATCGAAGAAATAAACGTTGTAATTTGGCGTAACTATGTAGAGAATTTTAATAGAGGACTCACATTATTAATTTATTTTTCTTCAACAATGTATATAGCTAAAGTTACAACTGATAAAACTAAAAATAGGCGTAACAATAAATCGCACTAATCTCATTAACCTAATAGTGATCACTTTTATGGAACCCACTACTCTTAATGGCCTTAAAAGAAATTGCAACTCTACTCTTAATAGCTTGTAGACAAGGATGCACTAATTTTAAAATCAAAATTAATTAATAAATAAAGAGAATTTAACATGGATATTCAAGTAGGGAATAATTATTGCATTTTCATCCCAAATTGATTTTGATTGCAAAGATATTCAAATGGATTTTTATACATAAATGATTTTAATTCCAATCACTTTTTTGCCCTTGATGACCTTATATGGTAATTTTTCATTTTGTAATTTTCGAATTTATAATATAATTTAACTATATTATTACATTGAATGTTGTTTTTATTACATTTATTTTTTTTCTTATATATGTTATAATGTTTTCTTTTCAGGATCAATCTCTAATTTCCTTTTAATTTGATTTTAACCAAAACCAACATCTTCTCTCTTCTTTTTCTTCGTTTTTTGTTTAGTTCATCTAAACGTTGCCGATCAAATCTTCGAATTGTGCTGTTGACGTTTTGGTTTAGTTGACGTTTCGCGGACGACATAGGTAATGTGTTAATTTCCGTTGATAATACTCTTATTATACTGTATTTATCGTTGTATTACTGCATAGGTAACCGTCTGCCTTAGCTGAAACTTCTGTGTTTTCTTTTATTTTGTTCTGTTCGTCATGAATATATCCTTTACTTTGTTCTGTTCTGTTTGTTATGTTCATAAAATTGATTAAGACGTAATAGTACTAAAATAATACAGTATAAACATAATTCTTTTATAACAGGTATTAAACATAAGTACAAATGCTTATCAGTCGTCATTTTGATATACGTATTTATACCTATAACGGATAGCACATCAGCGGCCACATTAGTAAACTAGACTTTATTGCAGTAATACCATAGTTATACGTATGCATTGCAGTAATTCCCTATTTATACTTATGCTTCCTTTGTCTTTTTCAATTTTGTAGGTAGTCTGACTTATCATTTTTCAAATTGAGTTTTTTGGTTTCTTTCTTCTTCTCTATTTCTTTCTTCTTCTCTGTTTCGATATCTTCTGATGTGCTATTCGAACAAGATTCCTATATGAAAGACATTATCATTAATAATACCATATTTTTAGCTATTTTTTGGGCTCTCTCCTAGGTATAAAAGAAGTAAAAGCAATGAGAATAAAACACACAAAAAAAACAAAAGCATTTTGCTCTCATTTTCTCTCAACCTCACTACTTCGGTACTTTCTTTGTAGTTCTTTTTAAGGTTGTGTTTTAGATTGAGTTTGGGTTTTTTTTTTTTTTTTTTTTTTTTTTTTTTTAACCCTAACAATTTAATTGCTTTTTCACAATGTGTGGCTAAGCATTAATTTCTGATTGAAGGTTGATTTAATCTTTAATGGTAATTTTGTGAGGCTTTGAGCTTAATAAATATTTCATGTTGTTACACATAAATTATTTTTTTTTCACCCTTACTTTTGTAATTATTTTGATATTAAATTGAATTAACGCCTTGATATATTAATAATTTATTCACTCTAAACATGATTTGTGATATGTGTAATTCTCACAAATGATAGTAAAGTTATAGCAAGGGTTGGTTTTTTTATGTGTATTTATGGCTATTCGACCTAGCATAATAGACCGTAGAAAAATAAATAATAAAATTAGTTAATTTGTAGTTATCACGGTTATTTACTTTTGACTTGGTTATTATAAATGTTTATTGTAATGTTATTATTTTATTGATATAGAATGCTATACTGCCCAATTAGTTAACTAAAGTTTCAATTTTGATGCTGAGTCAGAGTCAATTAAAATACCAGAACAATTACATATTATGTTCTTTTCTAACTAAGTTGACTAAGTTTTTGAATTCTAAAAATTGCAATTTGATTAGATTTTAACCTTTGAATTACAATTTCTAGGACTTAGTTCTTTTAATTGATTTGTTTTTACATTTACATTCAATAGTCTAAAACCCCATTCATTTATTAAATTTACTTGGGCTTCCGACCTAGTTCCACTATTTCTACCAATTAAATCTAGAAAGTCAACTTTTTATTTTGGCGATGTTTTTGGCATGATATCTTTTGGAATAATCTATTATATTTTGGCATGAGAAATTTTGGCATAATATTTCTGTCATATTTTTTTCTTTTTTTGATATTTTTGGCACAATCAATCGTGTGATATTTATGACCAACATTATGTATTTGATTATTTGCCAAGTAATTGATTATATAATTTGATATCATTGATTTTTGACATTTATCAAATTCCGCAAAATAAATTGTATTCTTGATTATTTTTCATTTGGTCATATAAGTTAAAATTGCAATCTTGATTATTTGACATTTATTTAATTTGGTCATGTCCGTTATTGATGAAAATCTTGATTATTTGGTAACTTTCAAATTTGGATAGGTCATTTATTGAGATTTGATTTTTCTCGATCAAGGATTGTGCTAGTATAAATGTATATTTTATATATTTTACCTGTGACAAACCACTCCAAGAAAGGAAAAAAAAAGTTTTAAAATCTGGTTCGGACTCAAACCAAGCTCTCTTCCAAGCTAAGAAGTGGTCCAACCAACTCTTCTAACTGCCATTTATTAGGAGTTTAAGGTTAGTTATTTATAAAATAGGAAACTAAAAAGGTCATTTTGAAAATAAGCAAAACTTGAACCCTACAAACTCTCTCCCCACGATTTTCTCTCTCCTTCGCAGCCTCTCTCCTTCGATTTCTCCCTCCCTCCTTCGATTTCTCCCTCCCTCCTCCGATGTCTCCCTCTCTCCTCGCGATGTCTCCCTCTCTCCTTCGTTTCTCTCTCTCGCATATTTTCTCTCTCCATCGTCTCTCTCGGGACTTCCTCTCCCTTTCTCCTCTGCGATTTGCTTCTTCTCTCTCGGTTTGTTCTTCTCTCTCACGGCTTCTCTCTCCAAGCCTCTCTCTCACCGTCGTCTCTCTCTCTCCCTTGAAATTGTCTTTGTTTTCACGCCTTGCTCGAGCTAGATCCGAACCTACAAGTCCTTAGTTCAAAAGAGGGTCCAAAGGTGTGAAGTTTTCCATTTTAAGCTTCGAGTATAAGACAGTTGCGTTGAATTGTATTTTAGGCGATGTTGGTAGCGTAGGAGAGGCAAATCGATAAAGCAGGTGTTGTTGTCTTCTGTTGTTCAGAAGTGTTGTTGGTCGGGCTTAAGGTTCAAGAGAAGGAAGTTATTAGTTGTTCATGGCTCGAGTGTTAATGGATTGGTTTGAGGAGACTTGTTTCCCCTTGTTTACTTAAAAGAGTTGAGAGCAGTTAAAGCTAATCCAAGCTCAAGTGGTGGTGATCGTTTCTCTATGTTGGTTTTATTTTTCAGTTTGTGGTTAAAGCTTGGCAAGCATTAAGTTCAATTAAAGTGTTTGGTTTTTATGATTGAAGCTTGTACACTTAGCTTTGAGGAGTTCAAAGTCTATTTGCTTCTTGATTGAGTTTGGGTTGTTGATCAATTGTTTTAAGTGCTGCCTAGAAGTTGATTTCAAAGGTTAGAGCTATTGTCAAGTTGGACCCAATATTGGTAGCTCGGGTAGTGTAAGTGTTGAGGAACCTTCGAATCCCTTAAGTTTTTGTTGTGTATTTATGTTCGTGATTACTTACTTGTACTTATTATTTACTTGTAGGTTTGGGAGGGGCTTGTCTAGAACGTTCATTTGGACTCAAGTCTCGTATTTAGCTGGTTCTAAGTGAACCCTAGAGTAAGGGACCATAACCGGGTGTTGGTTGCTTGTTTTTACCTAGAAACATATGCTTGTTGTAATGCTCGTTTGTATGGGGAATTTTATTCTTGCTTGGTTGGTTTGTTTATCGTGCTGTTACAGCTTTGTGGTTCGTTATTTCTAATTTATTAAATTAAAAGCATATGGTATGTGATCTGGTAGGCTAGAATATGGATTATATGTCGTTCGTTGCTCGTTATTTCCTTATTGAATTTGAAAGCACGTGGTCTGTGATTCTCAATCTGGTAGGCTAAAATATGGATTATATGTCGTTCGTTGCTCGTTATTTCCTTATTAAATTGAAAACATGTTGTCGTGATGATCTGTTCTTATGTACTGGGCCTTAGGCAAATAAGTAGGTAGATTGTTTATGATACATCTTTCTTCTTTTATGAACATGTGCAATAGATTATAGGGTCGTTACATGCATTTTGTGTTGAAGTGAGCGTCGAGTCTCTTTCCTTGATAGTGTGAGCATGTCCGCCAGATGGCCTCGACATGTCTCTGCTCCGCCATAGGGTGATTGCAGTAGATCATATGGTCTGCTGCTACGTGGCACGTTAGGGAACGACTCATAGGGGTGGCCGGACGTGGCAACGTTCTCTAACGGACAGCGGTAGTCAAATGTGAGAGATTGTGCTTGTGAAGGGATCGATTGCAACCATCTTGAGAGCGACATGTGACCACCGGGTCTGACCACAAGGTCTTTTAGACGTGTTGAGTAGCCGACCGTGGTCGGGGTTCCCGCAGTCCTTTCTGGTACCTAGGAGCTTCTCGAGATACTATTGAGTTTAAACCTAACTGTAGCACAGTTACGAGCACCGCAGCATGTACGAGTTGCAAACTATCAAGCAGAAGTGTGATCTTGACTTTGGCTAGTGTATCTGCTAACGCTTGGACAAATACTTGCACCTATAGCTGGATGAGCTGCTGACTGGCTTAGTACTGTAGGGGAACTTGATTGGTTCTTGTTCGCCTCACTCACGCCGGAGGTACCCTGGGAGATGCTTGGGCGACTCCATAGATTGTACCCACGTATCAAGGTGCTCCGCCTTACACGACATGGTCCTGTAATGACTTTTCAGGTCTTATGGCATTGGCCGGGGGCCTCGTTGTCCTTAAGGGTAGCATAGCCAAGCGATCTTAGATGCATAGGGGGTGATAAGGGAATCAGTCATTTGACGAAGATCCCTTATCGCATGAGTTGGAGCTGGCAGTTTGCTAGGCAGTGAGCAGTCGAAATTGCTAAGGCATAAGTGAGCGTCGCGCTAGCAGGTTGGCCAACCTGCTAGGCAGTGAGTAGCCGAAATTGCTAAGGCATAAGTGAGCGACGCGCTAGCAAGTTTGATCGCTCACGGCTCGGCACCGTGTGTGGTATCTGACGTGTTCGGATTGACCCCATCGTGCACGAGGGACCCAAGATAGCGTGAGCGACTCCAGTGGATAGCCCTTGCGTCTGAGCTCCCTATTGTACCCTGAGGGGTCGAGTTGTGACTTTTCAGTTTCACGACATCGACTAGTGAGACTCCTCGAGTATTGTCATGAGTTTTGGAACGCGTGGCACAGACACCCTAGAGTCGGGACGCTTTCTGGTTTGTTTGTGCCTTATTCTTAGACTTTTGATTAATGCTTGTCTTGTTCTATATGCTGCGTGCACCCCGTGCGTGGTTTTTTACTGAGTTCTCATAGACTCACCCCTTCGTATTATGTTGTCTATGGATTCAAAATCATAGTTGCAGGTACGCACTAGGATGGATGACCGACAGCGTGGACGTGTTAGTGGCATCATTTGGCGTCATTCTTTATAGTATTAGTCTTATTGCATATCTATCTGCACGAACTATTGTAATAACTTAGTTTGAACTGTTTTTGTTTTAAAGTTGAGATCTCGAGATCTTCTTATCTGTTTGACTGCTTGGATATGATACATGTTTTGATTTACTGCACCGACAGGGTCATTTTAAATGATTTTAAAATATCCAGGTTATGATTTGCAGGTACAAGTTTCCCATATTTTAGGGACCGGGTTGTTACATTTTCTTTAAAACTCTGCCGAAATTTTCTTTAAAATTTTCATGCATTAGTAACTTCCGTGTTATAACCTAATGGTTATGGACCGGGTTGTTACATTACCTAGATAAAATTTTACAAGTAACTTGTAGTTTGTTTAAATTTATAAAATTTATAAAATTAATTATGTTACAATTGATATATATATATATATATATATATATATATTTTTTTTTTTTTTTTTTTTTTTTTTTCCATTATCGTCCTCAATAACTCTATTGTTTAGAAGGATTAATTTTTAAATTTCTGTCCCGTTGTTTTGATCAATTTAATACATAATGCATATTAAATATTTAACTATTAATTTTAATTAAATATGATAAAAGGATTAATTTTAAATGGCTCAATTTTATTTTATATTATCTATATTTTGTTTGCAAGATTATTTTTATAATTATTCATGCAATTTTTTTTTTTTTTTTTAAGAAATGAATGATGACATAATTTTGTTTTATATTATCTATATTTTGTTTACGTAATTATTTTTTCAACTATTTATGCAATATTAAGTTAAATAATAATATTTTTTTAGAAATAAATTGTTGACCTAATTTTTTTTATTTATATTATATATATTTTTTGTTTGCACGATTATTTGTTATTTTACCTGTAATGTTAAGTATTTTGTATGTTTAATTGGTAAAAATAATTTAATTAAATTAAAGAATAGCCACACTATCTTTAAGTAGTTAATACTATAATAAAGTTTATTGAAATTATATTTGGATAATAAATATTAATTGTGATTAATATAGTATAATATGGTAAGTCTTATCCCACAAGATTATTTACTTTGTTACATGTGATTAATTAGATTAAATGTTAAATTATATTTTATAGTTTATCCATGTGGATTAGGGAAAGAAACATAATTTGATAATTTTTATTATAATGGGTAAATGAATATAATTGAACTAAAACTTTAACTCACATGCAAGTTTTGTGTCACTAGATTCATAGTTTTTAATGATTCTAAGTTGGTATAACATAATTCACATTTAACTTTAAAGTTACTTATGATAAATATATAAAATTATATTTTCTAATTTACCCACATAGATTAGAAAAAAAAAAAAAACATAATTTGATATATTTATCATTTTGTTGAAATGAATCTAATTGAATTAAAACTTTAGCCCACAAGAAAAGTTTTATGTCACTAGATTCATATTTTTCATGTTTCAACATTAGTAGAACATACTTCATTTTTGCTTCTAAGCTAGTAATAAAAGCATAATTAAGTAATTGTAGCTATTCAACCAGCGAGTTCCTCTAAAATATTACATGATCTTCTCGAGATCAAAGAAGATAAGTACAAAGTTTGGAATAAATCTTATTGAATGAAAAAATGTTAAATTTCTTGAGAATAACTTGATAAGCAGGAGCGATCGATCTCAGGTTATTGATCCCGAGGAAGATCATTCAGATACTCAATATGTCACTTCAAGTGAAGGATCGATCATTAATGTTAACAATGCGCCTCAAGTTCAAACACGAATTAAATAATTAGTCTTGGGAAGTACCACAAGTTATTAATATACTAGTCTAATAGACAATTAACTTCAACTAATTTATAAAATTGTTGAAGAAGTTGAACATGTCATGTTTCACATGAGAATGTTGACGCAACATTAACGCGATCTACTAAAGATCTAGAAATTTGGTGATTGGTTTTAAGCTTAATAAATTCATTTATGGATTAAAACAAGAGTCTAACTAGTGAAATTTGAAATTTCATGATATCATAATTTCATTTAGATTCAAATAGAACATTATAGATCAATATATATCATAAGGTCAATGAGACTAAGATATGTTTTTTTGTTTTATATGCAGATGTAATTTTGCTTGCAACCAATGTTAAGGATTTGTTAATGAGATGCATCAATTTATCTCAGAAGAACTTTGATATAAATGATATGAGTGCGACATCTTATGTCATTGACATTTTAGGTTTGTCTCAAGATACCTATAATCAAACTTTTAGAGAGATTTCAAATGAAAAATTTATTCACAATGTGTTTCAACTATTGTGAAAGGTGATAAATTTAGTCTTATACAGTGTTCTAAATAAGGGAAGAACATTTCATTTGCTACAACATTGGTTATTGGGATGTTAGAAGGATTTTAGAGTAATCCAAATTTTGACCACTAGAAAGCTACAAATAAAGTTATTAATTTATTTCAAGGAACAAAAGATTTTATGCATATGTGTACAGACGAACCGACAACTTGAAAGTGGTTGGCTACTCCGTTTTAGACTTTTTTGGCAATGTTGATTAATGTTAGTCAACATCTAGTTATGTTATCATACTTGTCAGTGGAGTTTTATCATGGAAAAGCTCGAAGTCAACCTTGACTTCTACTTCCAGTATCATGTTTTGAAGCTACCTAATATTGGTGTAGGATTTAAGTATTACATTTATGGTCTTAAAGTTGTTTGACTCTATTTATAGGTCAATTAAGAATATATTGTGACAACTTATGTGCTATTTTTAAGATTAAGAACTACCAAAGTGGTAGTCGAATTAAGTATATTGATATTAAATACTTAACAATTAAAGAATATGTTAAAGGTAAGAAAATGATCATTCAACATTAGCACTAAGTTGATTTGTTGATCCATTAACTAAAGACATGCAACTAAAGAATTTCAAGAATCTAAGTAATAAAAAATGAGACTTGGTTCCTATGTGTAAATATTGATTGCACGCACCTTCAGTATTTTATTGAAAATCTTATTCATTTTATGTTTTCTCATTCAGTTTGTGCACATATATACATATTTATTATTGAGAAACATTACTTTATGGACCTCGAATAAACATGGGGTTTATTCACTAAAGTATATGAGTTGTATTGAGAAATACGATGCAATGTGATATATGAAAAATAAAACTCGCATTTAGATGACTTGTAATTAGGAGTGATTTCTGTTTGGTTTTTGTCAGTTTTTTGTCGAATAGAAAATTGAACCAGTATGCTCGTTTTTCAATAATTGAGTCCGAATCGATGTTCAATAAATGACAAAATCATTGGTTAAGTTTCTAACTGATTTGATTCGATTCTTTTGTTTTTATTTTAATAAAAAAATTGATTTGTTTTGAATCTTTTTGTCTCATTTTCAATTTGTTTGTTAATTTGATTTTAAGATTTTATTATTTTATTAATCAAGATAACATTTTTCTTAAATATCACAAGATTTATCATGCTTGTACTTCATATTCACATTTAAATTTGTTCTTCCATCAAATTTAAATACTAATATATTTTTTCATAGGATGTATGTAATCGGTTCAGTTTGATTTTCTATTGGCTCTTCCATCAAGAATCAAAACCGAACCAATATATTTCGGTTTTCTAAAATATCAAACCAATTTATCCAATAGCATTCTAAAAAATCGTCGGTTTGGTTTGGTTCGATTTTGTCGATTTTTAGATTTCCCTTTCACCCCTACTTGTCATAGTCCATGTGTTTTGTTTTTCGTTGGGGCATTGGTGGGTTCATGAACCAAGGGTGACAATGTTAAAAATTACAAAAAATAAAATTTTTGTTTTTCATTTATTATTTTTTTTCATTAAGTAGTCGGTGATCACATGTAACTTCCTACCATCTTGTAACTTTCCACCAATTTTTATACGAATCCAACCAACGACTTATTATATTCTCATGAAGGAGCAAGTACAAGAAGCAAGAACAAGAAGCTTCTAGAGATTTTTAATTACATTGCATAATTTTAAATAATTATTTTTCCCTTTTGGTACTTTTTAAGTTCAAATTTTGTCAAACATGTTCATAATTGATAAAGACTTCTTAGAAGAGTTTGTTAGGTGTATTTAAAGTCAATCTACTCTTTTATCTAGCATTTAAGCCTCTTAATGTACAATTGACTTTTGGCTTCCTAGGTCTTATTTTCCACAAATGCATTTAAGAGGTTTTTTAGGCCTTTTATATTCCAAGCCATGCACGAAATTTTGGCTTTAAAAAGGGCTTGTAATACTTCATTTTGAACAGAATATTGATATAAAAACTTGAGTTTTCTTGACCTCATTTGGTGTTGTCTTTTGTTTCAAATCTTGCTTTAGGTTTGAATGTAAAATAAATTCATGGGATTAGTCTTGATCAAACTAATTCTGGAGTGAGTTGTCTTAGGATCTAAGAGTGATCATCATAGGTTCTAAGTGAGATCTAAGAGTGTATTCACCATTCTAACTTAACTCTTGGTTGGAATCAAGTGTTGAGGTTTTCCATATTTTTGAGTTTTTACAAGGATCCTAGAAGAACCTCTAGCTTTGTAAAACCAAGCAACGTTGGAGCTTATCATTTGGTACCAGAGCATTGGTCGACATTCTTGGCCGGCTCTAGAGGTGAAATATTTTTTCATCGTTTTTTTTTTTTGTGATAAGTGTGGAGAAGTCCATTTTTCGATTCGCAATATGTCATATAAGGAGGAAAAAGTACTACAAGCTTCTGATACTAATGTTATTTTTCAAGCTCTAAAAAGTTTACTCAAAATGATGAGAGAAGATAGGGAAGAAAGAAGAGCACATCTCAAGTGGATGTCTACAAAGTACACTAAACTTAAACCAACTTCAAATATTCAATTGCCTTTGGAAAACGAAAGTTTATGTACTAAAACTCAATCTATGGTTGAAGTAAAAAGATGTATTCTTTAAAATGAAATGCACTGTGGTTTAGTTGCAACATATACTATTGAGCTTGGAAAGAAACTAGATTGTGATGAATTACTTGCTTGTAACCATTCTACTATTGTAACACCTATTGTAAATAACGTAATGTTGATGTGTGTGAGTTAGGGGAAAAGACACAAAAGGCCAAAACAAAAGCATGTGAATTTGTGAAAAAATAAAATGATGAAAAAAAGAGTGAGAGAGAAAAACATGAGATTATTTTATGGTCTTTAAAGAAAAATGAGAGAAAAGCCGACGTTGTAAGTTTGTGTGAAAGATCAAGTGAGATTAAATCTATTTTATTTTCAAAACAAAATATTTTAAGTCTTTTATATCAAGGAACTTTTTACCTAACGGGTGAGCTCAAACCATGTTTCTCTAGTGTTTCTTTTGAGTTCTTACATGAGGCAAAGAAATTAATACAACATCTTGAACCAAAGACTCCTAAAGTTATCAACGAGAACAAATCCAATGACAACTCATTCATTGTGGGGAAACACTTCAAATTTAATTCTAAGTTCATCTATGACAGCATGCTTTGTAAAGCCAAGCAACGTTGGAGCTTATCAAGTTTTTCATTTCTTTTATTTTTATTCTCCTAATGTTAGAGAATGATTTACAATATGAACAGATAAAGAGAAAACACATATGTTTTTATAGATAACTCTTTTGTATTTTCTTCTTCATTTTCCTCTAACCCATCAAACCCTATGCATTAAAGCAACCCAATCCAACCCTATATTTTCGGGTTGGGTTGGGTTCTCGGATTATGTTAATCTCATCTTAACTCTATAAATAAACTTTATTCATACTTCATAAAATATAAAAACAAATTAATAAAATATTGATTAAACTATACTTAAACATAGATTATCTATTTTATTAGTATACATTATTTATCAATATGCTAAAAACTATCTTAACAATTAATTTATCTTCTCGCATACGCATACATATATTTATGCATATATTATTCTTTAATTTCAGTTGGGTTCGGTTGAACGAGCCAAAAATTGGTCAACCCCTAGAACCAACCCAACCAAACAAGAACAAGAAAACGATAACCCAACACAACTCAAATAGAATTATAATTGTTATAAGCTAAAAATATCCCGAAAGACTCAGAAGAGATTGTGACCTGCACGAAGGACAAAGAAGCCACCGCCGACCCCGATCGGCCAACACCTTTGCCGACCCCCAAGGGGTCGGCCACGCCATTACCAACCCCTCGGGGGTCAGCCTCGCCATTTCCGGCCACTTAGAGGTCGCCCTCGCCATCGCCGACCCCCTAGGGATTGGCCTAATGGAGGCCATAACCCCCTGGGGGTCGGCCAAGTCTATTTTCGACCTTCGGGGTGGGCCTCGCCATCGCCGACCCCCCGGGAGTCGGCCAATTGGAGGCCACAACCCCCCGGGGGTTGGCCAAGTCCATTTCTGACCCCCTGGGGTCGGTCAAGCAAGTCCGACTCCTCTAAGGTCGGCCAAGGAAGGTCAGGACCCCCTTAGGGTCGGCCCTTGCAGCCGGTAAGCCAAGAAAGGCCAGGACCACCTCGGGATCGGCCCTTGTAGCCTCACCTTTCTCGGGTCCGGCAACGAGTAGGTCAATCTGAGTGGATTGGCCATGGAGGTCAAGACTATCCAAAGATTCGCCCGTTACAACGAGTAGGTCCATCCGAGTAGATGAGCCGTGGAGGTCAGGACTCTTTGAAGAGTCGACCGATTCCAAGTAACGTATGGAGGCGCTGCACCCCACGACTCTGCCCGTTACAACGATCGGCCCCATTGGGTCGACCGTGGAGGTCAGGACTCTCCGAAGAGTAGACCGAGTCCAGAATCAAGACCGTTACACCTCGAAAGGGTAACAGCGAGAAGTTACACCGGTATTCATACCCGGCCTAATGGTGGACATTTCTAACGGCTGGCCATTATACCGCATAAGTGAGCTGTAGCGGTTATAAGACTGGCTGCTATAAAAGTCAAGTCATTTCTCCATTTCAAGGGACGGATCCTAAGCTAAGTACTCTTAAGCCATTCTTAGTGCTTTAAACTATACTCCCTAATTCTGTTTCTAACTTAGGCATCAAAGGCCCTGTGGCTCACACCACATCGGTGTGTCCTATATTTGCTTTATTACAGGCCCATTTTTCCTCAGTTTAAACAAATTCACTGTAGATATCCGTTGACCATTTCTCGGCATCAACAGTTGGCACCATCTGTGGGGACGAGATAGTGTTCTACCCAAAAAATGCTAAAACATTTCAATCCATTTTCCTGCAAAAATGTCGAATGTTGAAAATGACCACTACCACGGTGTCGATGATGAATCAGACGTTGAGCACGCTCCGAGGAGAATTGCCTCTAGACGACATGACGTTGTTCATGTCAAAAACCACCTGGATCCTCAGGGTGTGGTAGGTGGGTAAAAACCGGAGCGTGCAGATCCGAAGTTCATTGCTTTGGAGGAACTAGTGCAAGGAATGGCAGAGAGTTTGAGCCGCCTGGTGGAGTTGCTCCGGCAACCACCTCCAGCTCAGACAGCTGATGTTAAGAACCAACAAGTGCTGCAAGAGGTGGTGCAGTGACAGCCTGTCAAGAAAAAGGCACAGGACCAAGACGGACTGAACCTGGATAGCCTGGTCGACCAGGTCGATCCCCCATTCACTAACCAAATCATGGAGGAGTGTGTCCCATCGAAATTCAAACTTCCTGCAATCAAGGAGTACGATAGATCTACGGATCCTGTCGAGAACCTAGATTCCTACTGGCATGGATAGAGCTACATGGAGTCCGAGACGCGATCAAGTGTCGAGCGTTCTTATTCAAGCTCGTGGGACCAGCTCAATGATGGTTCAGGCAGCTAAAGCGTAAGTCCATTGCCTCGTTTAGAGAGCTGGCCAGGGTATTCGTCATCCAATTTCTTGGAGGGCGAGATCAGAAGAAACCGGTCACACATTTGCTAACCGTGAGGCAAAGAAGCCGGGAGACTCTTCGGGAGTACATTGCCCGCTTCAACAGCAAGACACTAGACGATGAAGGGTACTCCGACAGCACGGCTCTCACAACAGTCGTTGCCATCCTCAGAGATGAAAAATTCCTGTTGTCGATGGGAAAAAAGGCTCAAGTCACCTATGTTGAGCTGCTAATCAGGGTACAAAAGTACGTGAGTGCAGAAGAGCTGGTCAACTCCAGAGAAGGCACAGAAGGAAGGCGCTCCATTTTAAAGCGCGAAAAGTCACCACTGCCGCTGGAGATCAGAACCATCGTCGGAGGCCCGGCTACGGGTGTGTCCAACCGAAGTCGGAAGGACAAAGTGAGGCAGGCCAGAGGTGCTCTAGGGGCGAAGAAGTACGCATAATGGAAGCAGTGGACGAGCAACTGGGCTTCACTGCCACTGAGGCAGAAGCACTGCACAAGCCGCACAACGACACCTTAGTGATGTCCTTGACCGTCTCCATCATCCATGTCAGAAGGATCCTCATCGATGAAAGCAGTTTGACGGATGTGTTGTCACTATAGGCGATGACACTGTGAAGCTGGGAAGGGAAAAGGCTCAAGCCAAATTCGACGCCTCTAGTAGGGTTTTGCTGCAGCACTCTGGTTCCTGAGGGATCAGTCGAACTCCTAGTGACTTTTGGCGAAGTGGACAACATAGTCTTGCACTTCGTCAATTTCTTGGTGGTGAACGACAACTCTGCCTACAACGCCATACTTGGAAGACCTATGATCCATGGGCTAAGGGCGGTCGCATCAACTTACCATCAGGCACTAAAATTCCCTACTCCTATTGGGGGGCAAGTTAGAGGAGAGCAGTTGTCCTCGAGGGAATACTACCACACAACCCTACGGGGCGTTGTAAAGGGTCCCTGAAGTAAAAGACTCCTGAAAAAGGATCGGTCCCAAGTGAGGCTTTCCAAGGAACAACACCTGTGGGGGTACAAGTCAAGCAAGTACCTAGGTTCCAAAGCGCCAAGGCCAATGCTTTGGCAAAGTCAAAGGCCTCCTATAAAACTAAGGCGGGCAAGACCGCGCTGGTAGATATCGTAGGCAAGCCTAACGTCACTACCAAGTTGTTGCACGAAGTTAGCGAGGCAACCCCAATCTCACCAACAACCTGGATGGCCCCCTTCCTTGAACACTTAGGGGAGGGGAAGTTGCTAGACGACAAAAAGGACGCCCGACGACTTAAGTTCAAAGCTTTTAAGTACGTGGTCCAAAGGAATAGGTTGTACAGGAAGGGGTACTTTTTTCCTCTCCTTATGTGCTTAGACCCTGTCGAGGCCACTTATGCAATGAAGGAAGTCACGAAGGCATCTATTGGAACCGTGAATAGGCAAGGTCCCTAGCCAAGAAATTAGTCATGCAAGGCTACTTTTGGCTGGCCATGGCCGAAGATGTCAATAAGTATACTCCGGCATGCGATAAGTGCCAGAGGTTCGCTACCATCCAGAGACAGCCACCCGAGGTCCTAACTAGCATGATGGGATCATGGCCGTTTGCGGAATAGGGGGCAGACCTTATTTGAGCCCTACCAGTTGGGCGAGGCCAAGTCAAGTTCACGGTGGTAGCAGTGGATTACTTTATCAAGAAGAACCTAAAGACCAAGCTCAAAAGCTTGAAGGGGTCTTGGGCAGAAGAACTCCCACAAATGTTGTGGACGTACTACACCACGCCCAAGACATCAGCTGGCGAAACCTCCTACTCACTGGCCTTTGGGGCGAAAGCGCTTATTCTGGTCGAGATAGGACTTTCATCCCGCGCGTAGAGTCTTTTGACCCAACTCAAAATGACCAGCAGCTGCGGATGAGTCTAAATCTCCTGGAAGGAAAAGGGGGATGCAACCCACATAAGGGTGGCACGGTACAAAGGTCGCATGGCCAAGTACTACAACTCCCGAGTCAAGGCAAACCGCTTCCAAGTTGGCGACTTAGTGCCGAGGGGGGTGAGGTCAAACACCAAAGAACTCAACAGTGAAGTCTTGATGCCAATTACGGAAGGACCATACCAGGTCGCTAAAGTGCCACACCCAGGCACCTACTGCCTCGAGGACATGGACTAGAATAAGATGCTCTATCCTTGAAGTGCATAACACTTGAAAAAGTACGTTCAATAGAATGTAAATCAAGTTCTTGATGAATAAAAGTATTGTTTTTCTCATTCTGTCCATCTTAATTTAAGTGTATTGATTTTATTTTCATAAACTTAAATTGGGGGTATACGAGATAGAGAATAAAGCAGAAAGAAAAGTTCATCATTTCATTCAAAGTTTAAAATTTCTCGGGTTACAACCTAGAGGAAAGACAAAGGCTGCAAAGTAAAATGCTCCGGGTAAAAGGAAAGCAACGAAAAAGTCATCAAGGCCCCCCAGAGCTGCGCCTACTGGAAGTTGGTCGGTTGAGTCCGGCTTGGGCAGAAACTATCCTAGCTGGAAGGGCCTGACTTCTTTCATGCACGCCTTGGAAAAGGCAAAAGTTATGGCAAACGGCTTGGGCCGGATCACTTGAAATTCTGGATTCGAAGGCTGGCAGGGAAAGGTCGCTGACTTTTTACGCAGTGCTGGAATAAAGAGGCAGAAAAAGGGGAAGAAGGTTGCCATAGTAACTCCCTCCTAAATTCGATCCAATACCCAGCAAATGGCAGCCTCACCGACGTTGTCCTCCAAAATCACGAAAGCAAGAAGAGCTCTTCACGAGTGTAGCAAAGTTAGAGGCATTCTTCAGCTTTCCTTCAACAGAAGCCAAGTCTCATCGAAGGCGAGCAGTAGACAAGTCCTTTTGGTTTGTGGATACAGCAAGACTTTGGACCGCTTCAGTGGAAGTCCGAAAGTCGACTAAGGCAGCTTCGGTAATTCGCTGAGCTTCTCGAGCCTATACCAGATCCCACTTAAGCATATCAAAGCTAGTGGACAAAGAAGAGAGAGTGTGACGCAAGTCCCTCGAAAGGTGACGGGAAGCCGAGGCAAAATGCACGAAGACCTGCAAGTACAAAGGTAACAAGTTAGCCTACATACTTAGATAAATGTGTGGCTATAAAAAACAGAAGTAAATCAAAAAGCAACAAGGTCATCCAGTGTTGCACTTGCTGGAACTAGGCCTACTAAGTCTGGCTTGGACATATTTGGTCCTAGCTGCAAGATCCTAACCCAAGAGGTCATTCTCAGACAGACCCTAAGAGAGGCGAAAGTCATGAGCAACTTGCACTAGATCACCAGGAAGTCCAGACTCGAAGGCCGGCAAAGAAGAGTCAACGAACTCTACTGCTGTGGTGGCATGGAAAGACTTGGAGAGAGACAAGAGGATACCATGGGTAACCCATTTTTTAACTCGGTCTAGCGCCCAACCAGTAGTAGCTGTGCCAAAGTTGTTCTCCAATGTTACAAAGGTAGAAGAGTCTTTCAACTAAATTGACTAAGTGTGAGGCATCCTACAGCTCCACCTTAGCAAAAGTCAAACTCTTGACAAAGCCGAGCGAGGGTAGATGAGTCATCCTGATAAGTTCAAGTAACAAGACTTTGGACCGCTTTAGCGGAAGTCCGTTAGTCAGCCAAGGGGACCTCAGTAACACCCTGAGTCTCACGAGTTTGGGCCAAGTCTCACTTGAATTGATCGATGTTAGACAACCAAGAGGAGTGTGTATTGCACAAGTCCAGGTACCAAGAAGGTGAAGCAAGGTGCATAAAGACCTGCCCTCCAAAAACTACAAGGAAGCAGGTAGTTCTTCGAAGTAAGGTTCACCATACCATTGGTGGGAGTCCTAAAAGCAAGGGAAGGAGATCCCGACCACCAAAAGAGCGTTCAAATTCAGTATACTCTACAGGCTGTGAACTCCAAAGAACACGGTCCGAGTGTGGAAGTTACGTACGTCTACCAAGGCCTTATGCTAAGTCCTCTTGTCCCATAGTCGGATGAAGGGTCCATGACAGCTAAAGAGCCTAAGTAACCTGTAAGTTTCGAAAGACACTTGACAAATAGGCAAGTCCCTACCAATTGAGCCTAAGGAACCTTCAAATCAAAGAAGTGCTAAAAAAGGGGTAAGTCTCCACAAGAGGGCCTACCTAGCCTAAATTTTGAAAATCCGCCTAAGTGTAGTGAGTCTTTGAAAAAAGAACCTACTTGGCAGAAATTTCGAAAAAAAGTGCTTAGGGGTGGCAAGTCTCTGAAAGAAGGAGTCTACTTGGCCGAAAAGAGCCAAAGGAACTGAGTCTCTGCAAAGGGAGCCTACTTGGCAAAGTTGGTTAAAAAGAATGCCTAAAAATGTGACACTCTAAAAAGAGAACATTCTAAACAACGAACTATTCTTCAAATTTCGGCCACAAAGTAAGTCTGAAAATGAAGAGTGGGAGTAATATTATAAGCTAAAAATATCTCGAAAGATTTGGAAGAGATTGGGACCCGCACGAAGGACAAAGAAGCCACCGTCGACCCCTCGAGGTCGGCCACGCCATTGCCGACCCCCCGGGGGTCGGCCTCGCCATTTCCAGCCCTTTCGGGGTCGACCTCGCCATCGCCGACCCCCCAGGGGTCGGCCAAATGGAGGCCACAACCCCCTAGGGGTCGGCCAAAACCATTTCCGACCCCTTGAGGGTCGGCCAAGTCCATTTTCGACCCCCCGGGGTCGGCAAAGCAAGTCTGACTCTTCTAGGGGTCGGCCCTTGCAGCCTCACCCTTCTTAGGTCCGGCAACGAATAGGTCAATCCGAGTGGATTCGTCGTGGAGGTCAAGACTGTCCGAAGAGTTGACCGAGTCCAAGTAACGTTTGGAGGCGCTGCACCCCGTGACATCGCCCGTTACAACGAGTAGGTTCATCTGAGTGGATGAGCCGTGGAGGTCAGGACTCTCCGAAGAGTCGACCGAGTCCAAGTAACGTATGGAGGCACTGCACCCCGCGGTGCCGCCCGTTACAACGAGTAGGTTGGCCATATTGGGTCAACCGTGGAGGTCAGGATTCTCCGTAGAGTCAGCCGAGTCCATACAACACCGTTACACCTATAAAGGGTAAGAGCCAGGAGTTACGCCGATATTCATACCTGGCTTAATGGCGAATGTTTCTAACACCCGGCTATTATATCGCCATAAGTGAGTTGCAGCGGTTACAAGACCGGCTGCTATAAAAGTCAAGTCATTTCTCACTTTCAAGGGACGGATCCTAAGCTAAGTACCCTTAAGCCATTCTTAGTGCTTTAAACTATACTCCCTAATTTCGTTTCTGACTTAGGCATTGGAGGCCCTGTGGCTCACAACACACCGATGTGTCCTAATTTTGCTTTTTGCTTGACCTTTCATCCTCAGTTTAAACAAATTCACTGTGGATATCCGTTGACCATTTTTTGGCATCAACAATAATTAACCGAACGGAACCCAGTTTGGTTGGGTAGTTCGGATTGTTCGGGTTGTCAGTTTTTATGTACACCTCTACTACTCTTCCATTGAAAAAACCATGTCGTTTAAGTTCGAATGGGTGCAGGTGTTGAGGATTTAAGAATCTTGTTGCCGATGGTGTTGGTTGTATGTTCATGTTGTCGTTTAAGGTAATTATTGATTTTCATCTCCTTTACCAAAATAGTGATTAGAGGTATGCTCGTTTATTAATTTTTACTTCCTTAGTAGGTAGTTTATTATAATCACATTTTAGATACTCTTAGGAACCTAATCTACAAATTATGCCTAATTGACAACAAAAAATACTATTTAAACTTAATTTAATGATTAACTTACTAGGTAAGCTGAGAATATAATTTATATAATTTTCAATACAATCCATCTTGGAAGGGTACCATTTATCACCTAATAGACGATCATGAAAATAAAAGATTATCATTATATTAAAAAAAAGTCTCAAAATGAATTCAGCCTATTAATTTTTTTCAAATAATTATAGTAAACATAGTACGTACTATACGAGATTTGATCAAATTCATGGTAAATTTTATTTTGTTTCTTTTCCACTGTAGTTATTGCATGTATACATAAATTCATAATATAACCATTGACTGTACTTTTTGTACCCTTCAAATAGTAATAAATTTAAACGCGAAACAATTTTTTTTACAAGAAACTTAGATTATCAAAGTTTAAAATTTAAATGTATTATTATTTGAATGTACAAAAATGTATGCACAACGATTTTTTTTTTTTTTTTTAACCTATTGTTATAGGCTAAAATATCCTAAGTTACTCGGACAAGGCAGGGACCCCACCCGGGGGTCGACTAAACCAAATCCGACCCCCTTGGGGTCGGCCAAGTTCATGCCCACACCCCAGGAGTCAGCTAAGCCAACACCGAACCCCCGGGGGTCGGCCAAATGGAGGCCACAACTCCCAGGGGGTCGCCCACACGCCCACACCCCGGGCATCAGCCAAATGGAGGCTACAACCCCCTGGGGGTCAGCCAAGCCAATGTCGACCCCCCACGGGTCGGCTAAGTAAGTCTGGCCCCTCTAGGGGTCGGCCAAGGAAGGCCTCGACCCCATAGGGGTCGACCCTTCCACCCTCGACCCTCTCGGGTTCGGCCAAAGAAGGTGAACACCCCCTAGGAGGAAAGGAATGGAGGTAGAACTCCCCTAAACTCGACTGACTCCAAAGTAACGATTGGATCTGCTGATGACGGCCAAGGGTTACATCGAGTAGGCCAGCCTGAGTGGATTGATCGTGGAGGTTAGAACTCTCTTTTGGACGAGTCGATCGAGACTAAGTAACGTTTGGGGACGCTGCACCTCGTGGCGTCCTAGGGTTACATCGAGTAGGCTAGCCCAAGTGGGTTGGTGGTGGAGGTTAGGACTCTACCCTGGGAGTTGATCTAGTCCAAGTAACGCATGGAGATGCTGCACCACGTGGCATCCCAAGGTTACATCAAGTAGGCCAGCCTGAATGGGTTGGCCGTGGAGGTTAGAACCCGTAAGGGTTGACCGAGTCAAAAGTCAACCTCTAAGGAGATCGGTCGAGTAGGCTAGCCCGAGTGGGTTGGTCGTGGAGGTTAGGACTCTTCTATGGACGAGTCAACCTAGTTCAAGTAACGCTTAGAGATCTTGCACCTCGTAACTCTTCAGGTTACAATGAGAAGGCTGCACCCCTAAGGGGTCGGTCGTGGAGGTGAGGACCTGCAAAGGTTGGGTGAGTCCAAGTTACTACCGAGTAAGAGCCGTTACACCTTCAAAGGGTAACGGTCAGGAGTTACCCCAGTATTCATTTGCGGCTTAACGACGAACGTTTCCAACGGCTAGTCATTTAGCCGCCCATTAGTGAGCTACAACGGTTACTAAACTAACTACAATAAGAAGTCAGATCATTCTCCATTTCAAAAGAGGCAAATCCTAAGAAAAACTACGCTAAGTATTCTTAAGCCATTCTAAGTTCTAAAAGTTCTCTAAATTACTCTCCTAAGCTCTTACTGACTTAGGCATCGGAGGCCATGTAGCTCACACCACACCGGTTTGTCCTAAAATTGTTCTTTTTTCTAGGCTTCTCGTCCTCAGTAATACAAATTGTACTGTGGATATCGGTTGACCATTTTTCGGCATCAACAGTTAGCGCCGTCTGTGAGGACAAGAGAGTGTTCTACCAAAATAGCTTAGTTCTGACACATTTTCTACAAATATGTCGAACATTGAGAACGACCATGACCACGGTGTCGAAGGAGAGTGAGACGTTGAGCATGGTCCAAGGAGAATTGCCTCTAGAGGACATGACAATGTTCATGTCAAGAACCACCTAGATCCTGATGGTGCAGTAACCAAGCAAGAACCTGAGTGTGTCGATCCGAAGTTTGGAGCTCTAGAGGAACAAGTGCAAGGAATGGCAGAGAGTTTGAGTCGTCTGGTGGAGTTACTTCGACAACCTCCTCCGGCTCAGACAGTTGTCGCTAGAAACCAGCAAGCACTGCAGGAGGCGGTAAGGCGACAACCTACTAATAAAAAAGTTGCGGTAAAGAAGTCAGCCTCTTTAGTTTGGGACCCTGCCAAAGGGAAAACCCTAGCCACGGAGGCTCCGAGAAAGGTTCCTTCCCGACACCAAAGACCGGTCGAACGACTTCGTTTGGACGATAATGATTGGAGGAGGGAGCACTCGGTTTATAAGAGGATTCGTTTCAGAGCTAAAGAGTCTTCCAGAATGCAGTCAGTCAAGAGTACCCAGGCGCGGGGTACTACACGAGGGTCATCCACCCAACATCCAAGAAAAACTCCAAGTGCCCAGACGACGGGATTAGACTAGAGAGCGGATCTAAAGGATGTACTCAACCAATGCCGAAGAAAAGCGGGACACAGCAAAACTGAGGATCAACCTTGGTTAGCCTAGCTTCGCCTTCTCCAAGATCAGTTCGGGAGCATGAAGAAAGCGCAGGACCAAGAAGGACTCGACCTGAGCAGCCTAGTTGACCAGGTCGACCCTTCTTTTATCGATAAAATCATGGAGGAGTCCGTCCCATCAAAGTTTCAGCTCCCGATGCTCAAGAAGTATGACAGATCTACAGATCTCGTGGAACACTTACATTCCTATCAGGCATGGATGGAACTCCATGGAGTCCGAGATGCAATCAAGTGCTGAGCATTTTCATTTCTGCTCACGGACCGGCCAGAAGATGGTTCAGACAGCTCAAGCGCAAGTCTATTGCCTCATTCAAAGAGCTAGCTAGAGCTTTCGTCACCCAATTATTGGGTGGGCGGTATATAAAAAAGTCAGGCATCCATCTACTGACCGTGAGACAAAGAAGCCAGAAGACTTTTTGGGAGTATATAATACGTTTCAACACTGAGGCGATGCAAGTCGAAGGGTACACTGATAGTACGGCTCTTGCAGCGATCGTAGCCAGACTCAAGGATGAGAAGTTCCTGCGGTTACTAGGGAAGAGGCTCCACTTACTTATGTCGAGCTGCTAACTAGGGCGCAAAAGTACAAAAGTGCAGGGGAGCTGGTCAACTCCCGAGGAGGCATAGAAGAAAAGCGCTCCTTTCCGAACTCTACGAAGTCGACAAGTCGCGCGAGTTCGACTACAAAGAGTCGCGAAAGAGAAGGGTGGAAGAACGCCTAGTGAAAAAAGAAAATACTGATTGAAAGGGGGTACCACCTAGTCGGTTTGAAAAATACACCACAGCGATGGTTCCATTAAAGCTTATCTTTATGGAGATTCAAGATAAGGATGAGCTAAGGTGGCCGAGCCGAATCAAGGCAGGATCCAGCAAGAGAAATAAGGGCAAATAATGTTTATTTTATAGGGATCACGACCACGCAACCTCGAACTGCTACGATCTAAAGGAGTCCATAGAGTTTCTCATCCGAAGAGGACAATTGGACAAGTATGTGGAAAAGGGTGGGAAGACGTCCGAGTCCCCTAGCAAGAAAAGTGAGGCGAAAGATCACCACCACCACCAAAAATCAGAACCACCATTGAAGGGCCTGCTGGAGAGGAGTCCAACCGGAGTCAGAAAGAAAAAGTGAGACATGCAAGAGGCGTGCTAAGGGGTGAAGAAGTGCAAGTAATGGTAGCAGTAGATGAGCAACTTGGATTCACTACCCTTGAGGCTGTAACACTACACCAGCCGCACAATGACGCCTTAGTTGTGTTCCTGATCGCCTCCAACATCCGCATCAGCAGAATCCTTATTGACGAAGGTAGTTCAGCGAATGTACTACTACTAAAAGTTTACTACGACATGAAGTTGGGAAGAGAAAGGCTCAAGTTGAATACGACACCCTTAGACAGATTTGGTGGGAGCACTCTGACTCATTAAGGTTCTGTCAAGCTCCAGTAACCTTTGGCGAAAAGGACAACATAGTCCTCTACTTTGTAAATTTCTTAGTGGTGAACGACGACTCCGCCTACAATGCGATACTGAGAAGACCCACGATATATGGATTAAGGGCGCTCGCGTCGACCTACCACCAGGTGATGAAGTTCCTTACTCCCATGGGGGTGGGGCAAGTATGAGGAGAGTAGCTGTCTTCGGGGAGTGGTACGACACGGCTCTACGGGGAGTGGTAGGGGTCATAGAGGTGAAGTCTATCGAAGAGGAATCTAGGCCAGGTGAAGCTGTCCAAAAGACAACGCCTATTGAAGGTCAGCCCTCAGAAAAGGATCTGGGCTCCACCTCGAGAGGAGTTGAGCGAGGCAGAGGAAAACCTACTGAAGAATTGGAAGCACTACTCATGTTTAGCGACACGCAAAACCTCAGTATTGAGACTGGCTTAAGTCCGGAGCAACGTACAAGTCTTGTAGAATTCCTACGTAGAAATGCGGACATGTTTGCTTGGTTCCCTAATGACATGTCGGAGGTTGACCCACATATCATGGTCCACCAGCTTAATGTTGATCGGGATCATAAGTCGGTACGCCAAAAGCGAAGAGCGTTCAATCATGAATGCAATGAGGTTATTTTTTCACAAGTACATGAACTGCTAAAAACAAAGTTATTTTGGTAAAAAAGACAAATGGAAAATGGAGGACGTGCATTGACTTCACTGATCACAACAAGGCATGTCCTAAAGACAACTTCTCATTGTCTTGCATAGACCAGTTAGTAGATGCGACGGCAGGGCATGAGCTGCTAACTTTCATGGACGCCTATTACGGGTACAACCAAATCAAGATGCAACTCGACGATCAAGAGAAGACGTCCTTCGTCACTAGCAAGGACTTGTATTATTACAAAGTAATGCGCTTCAGCTTGAAGAATGCGAGCGCAACCTATCAGAGGCTGGTCAACAAAATGTTTGCCTATCTGATTGGAAAGAGCATAGAGGTCTACGTGGACGACATGCTGGTAAAGATTAAGCAGGTGGAAGGACATCAGCATAACCTGATGGAGGCCTTCGACACCCTACGACAATACAAGATGAAGCTTCATCCGAGCAAGTGTACCTTTGGTGTCTGTTCGGGAAAGTTCCTAGGTTTTCTCATACACTAAGGAGGGATTGAAGCGAATCCGAAAAAGATCTGGGCTGTGCAGGAGCTAGAGCCGCCTCAAACATTGAAGCAACTGCATAGCTTGAATGGGAAGGTAGCCGCACTGAGCCATTTCATAAGCCAAGCTACAGATAAGTGCCTCCATTTCTTTAAAATTTTAAAGAATAAGGGAATGTTCGAATGGACTCCAGAATGTGGGAAAGCCCTAGATGAACTTAAGGCCTACTTGGGCGCTCCACCCTTCCTGTCCAAGCCAGTTCTAGGAGAGAACCTATTCCTCTATTTAGCCACGTCGGATAAGGCGATAAGCTCGATCTTGATAAAGGAAAGTGATGGGTGCCCAACAACCGGTGTACTATACCAGTAGGGCCATGCTGGATGCGGAAACCCGTTATCGTGAAGTTGAAAAACTAGCCTTAGCACTGGTGTCATCGGCTAGGCGATTGTGTCCATACTTCAAAGCCCACAAGATAGTGGTGCTGGCCAACTTCCCTTTACACCAAGTTCTACAGAAGCCGAACGCCGCTGGGAGGTTGATGAAATGGGCAATGGAGCTTAGTGAATACGACAAACACTACAAGGCCAGACCCTCTGTTAAAGGGTAGCGGTAACCGATTTCATTGTGGAACTTACTCTACCACAAGAGAAGTCGGAAGAAATCTGTATCATTGAAGACTCAAGGATGTGGACGTACGCTTCATGTTGACGAGCCCTTAAACAACAAAGGTTGTGAAGCTGGGTTACTATTGCAGTCACCTGCAGGAGACTAGCTTGAGTATGCCCTTAGGTTCAACTTTCAAGCATCCAACAATGAAGCTGAATACGAGGCCCTAATCACTGGATTGCAGATAGCTATGGTAGGGGCCAAAAGGCTCACTAATATGAGTGACTCTCAATTGATCGTAAGTCAAGCGTTAGGGGTGTACCAGGTAAAGGAAAAGCGAATAATGGCCTACTTAGAAAGGGTCAAGCGATTGTTGGTATTGTTCGTAGAGGTACAAATCCAACAAGTACCTAGGTCCCAAAATGCCAACACTGATGCCTTAGCAAAGTTAGCTGCCGCCTAAGAAATAGAGGTAGCAAGGACTGTGCCAATACAGATCTTAGACAAGCCTAGCATCACCACCAAGCTACTACACGAAATTAGCGAGACAACCCCGATTTCGCCAGCAACATGGATGACCCCCTTCCTTAAATACTTAGGGGAAGGGAAGTTGACAAACGATAAGAAGAACGCTCGACGACTTAAGTTCAAGGTTTCCACGTACGTGGTGGAGGGAGATCAACTGTACAGAAGAGGGTATTCTTTACCTTTTCTTAGATGCTTAGACCCTAGCGAGGCTACTTATGCGATGCAAAAAGTGCACGAGGGCGTATGCGGCTTTTAACCACGTGGTTGTGGGTTCGATCCCCACAGATGGTGCAAACTATTGATGCCGAAAAATGGTTAACGGATATCTACAGTACAATTTGTAATACCGAGGACAAGAAGCCTACAAAAAAGAACAATTTTATGACACACCGGTGTGGTGTGAGCCACAAGGCCTCTGATGCCTAAGTTAGTAAAAGTTTATGAGAGTAATTTAGAGGACTTCTACAACTTATAATGGCTTAAGAATACTTAGCGTAGTTTTGCTTAGGATTCGCCTCCCTAAAAATGGAGAATGACCTAACTTCTTATAGCAGTCGGTTTCGTAACAGCTGCAGCTCACTTATGGGCGGCTTAATGGTCGGTCGTTGGAAACGTCTGTCATTAAGCCAGAAATGAATACCGAGTAACTCCTAACCCTTACCCTTTAGAGGTGTAATGACTTTGACTTGGGAGTTAATTCAACTCGGCCAACCTTCACAGGTCTTCACCTCCACGATCGATCCTTCAGGGTGCAACCTTCTCGATGTAACCTTAGACGTTATGAGGTGCAACGTCTCCAAGCGTTACTTGGACTCGGCTGACTTGTCCATAGGAGATTCCTAACCTCAACGACCAACCCACTCGGGTTGGCCCACTCGAATTCGGCACAGACGGCACCAGGTAACTCGAGTGATCCAGTTCGCGTATGTGACTGAGTTCATTTAGAGGTGTATAGTCTATCGATTTGGGATCCTCGAATCCTTATCACTGACAATGGAAAGTAGTTCGAAAACCAAGCTTTCCAACAATTCTACTATGAGCTAGGTGTCGTTGCAAAACGATCGTGAGGCGCCTGCTCCAACCCGACGAGCAAGTCAGACAAACGAAGATCGCAGAGCAGGTGGCACAACGAGTGCAACCTCTATCACAGGCCTCGTGAAAAGGTTTTCGAAAGAGAGAGAAAGAACGTTTTGAAATAAGGTTTGTTTTTTAAAGTTATTTGACAAAATGCAATAAGGGACACAACAACTAGCTTGCATTCATCATATAATAGCTTGGTAGGAGGGAAGCTTCAAGAGTCAGTACCCTCCTATAGTACATTTTAGACCATAACTAATGTGACACCCTTGCATATGAAAATTGTGAGGAGTCAACACCTAAACAAAATGAAGGAAACTATCCTAACATGTAATATTAAAAAAATAACATAAACGCATGATGAAAAGTGGTGTAGAGGTTCATGCGGCCATGTGCAACACGCACTGGACAAGCAAGACCGTGACATTCTCCCCAACTTAAGCTCTTGACGGCATCGTCAACTAGCTCTACTGGAACTCAGTGATCATTCAAGGCTTACCATTTGTCCTTGCGGTCCTACCGAACTTTAATGTCCGTCACGTTTCGCCAGTCTTCAAGAAACTTATATAGGCTTAGACTCTTAACGTCGGCTTGTTGTGTCTCTTCATCTAAGACTTCAAAAGCATTGCATAGGGAAACCGACGGACTGCTCATTTTAGAAGGGCGTTGTCTTGGGCTGACCTTGTCACTTGCGCGCATGGGCGCTTCATCGAGAAACTTCTGCCCCATCACAGACTTTTGTCTCATGTTCTTGGAGGGAGACTTTTCGACTCGAGATCAGTTGTCTCGCCATTACTGGTCCTCGTTTCCATTTGGAGGGCCGACAGCAAGCGCACGATACTTGAATGTTTCATCTTTGTGGGGCTAGACTCGGTGATGACTAAACATTCGGTGAGGGGTATAGGAATGACCTTGTGCTTGAGCAAGAACTTCATTCCCAATATGACATCAAAGTCATCCATCTTAACGATCACAAAGTCAATTTTGTCGGTCCAATCGTCCATCTTGACACTTGAACTCTTCGCGATTCTTGACACAAGTAGGGCTACAGAATTGACGGCTTTCATCTGTCCTTCATCCTTATGCCTTCTTACCTTCAGATGTCTGGCTTATGCTTCAGACATAAAATTGTGGGTGGCCCCGGAGTCAACTATAGTGGTTTTCGATGCCTATGGTTTATCCATGCATCAACATACATAAGGCCTTTGTTTGGTAGTTCCTTCGGCTCAGTGACACTCTTTTACAAGGTTAACGGATACTTGAGCGCCCCGACGTAATAATTTTCTCTTTCCTCTTATTCGATGGCTATTAGTTGCGCCATCTTTGCTTCGTTGTCCTCTTCGATCCTTGTCTTTTCCTCAAGTGACACTTGTAGAGTATGAGAGCAGGTCGGTTAGGACATTTCATTACTTTATGAGGGCCCTTGCAAAGAAAACAACTAAGAGGCCCTCGATTATAGCCAGTCGGCTGAGAAGGTCGTCGCCTTGTTTTCGAAGGTGACCCTTGTTCTTTGCTTGTCCTTGACTGGCCTGCTCCGCCACTATTGGGAGAAATAAGGTGAATTTTCCTTGTATCTTGTTGCGGGGAGACCTTGTCTCGCCTCACATCTTGAGTTTTCTCCCTGTTGCCATCGGTTTTCAAATCAAACAACCTTTCTGCGGCTGCATAGGCTTCTGACAAGGTTTGAACTCTTTGTTCGTGAACTTTTGACCTTGCTCATGACTTTAGTTCTTTAACAAAACATAAGACTTTGTCTTTCTCTGACATGTCTCAGATGTCTAACATTAGCCCCGCAAACTCTTGACATAATCTCGGATCAATCCTATACGTCTTAGTTCACGCAGCTTACTTCTTGCAGGATTTTGACGTTCTCGGGGAAGCTGAGGCTGCAACTCTTACTTCAGTTGTTCCTATGTGTTGATTGTACATCTTCTTTCTTGGATGTCCATATAACGTGACCGCCACCACAGTTTGTCGTCGTCGCCTAGATGCATCGTCACTAGAGTGACCTTCGACTCTTCAATGACGGTGTTCGTAGCCTTGAAATACTGCTCCATGTCAAACAGGAATTTTTCCAAAACCTTGGCATCTCGAGTGCCTCAGAAAAGCTTTGGCTCGGGCACCTTGATCTTGTTCAACTGAACAACGCCTCTAGTTGAGGCTTGATTACCCACTGCCATCATATTAAGGTTTACACGAGAATTTATCTTGCCCAATTCAGTCTTGAGGTCGGTTAGTGTTGCACTGACACTTTCTGAGAGGTCCGCAACTAACTGTCCAATCGACCTTGAGCGCTTTCAATTTTCTCGATGCGCTCTTCTATATGGGTAACAGAGCCCGATGAACTGTCACCATGCTCGAACATATCGAGACGTGAGGTTTTGAGTTCGAGGTTCTCGACCCTCATCAACAGCTCTTGTATGGGCATTCCACCTAGGCGGCCAGCTACCGCATCGATCATGTCAGTTTTAGAACTAATCTCGTCCAACCGAGAGTCTAAAAATCGAACACTGTCGTGGATCTCTCTCATATAGAGCATACCTCCTTCCAACTCAACCAGCCGTTCGATGTAGGTCTTGCCCATCGTTTTCTTCTCGGCCATTTCTGCAATTACTTTTCAAATGAAGCTAAGAAAGCTCAAATACCAATTGTCACGATCCAACTTCGTAGTTGTTGCAAAGCGATCGTGAGGCACGTGCTCTAACCCGGCGAGCAAGTCAGCCAAATCAAAATAACAGAGCGGGTGACACAATGAGTGCAACCTCTATCACGGGCTTGGTGAAAAGGTTTTTGAAAGAGAGAGAAAGAACGTTTTGAAATACGGTTTGTCTTTGAAAGTTATATGACAAGATGCATTAAGGGACACAACAACTAGCTTGCATTCATCATATAATAGCTTGGTTGGAGGGAAGCTTCAAGAGTCAATACCCCCCTATAATACATTTTGGACTCTAATGTGACACCCTTGTATATGAAAATGGCAAGGAGTCAACACCTAAAAAAAAATGAAGGAAACTATCCTAATATGCAATATTAACAAAATAATATAAAAGCATGATGAAAAGGGGTGTAGAGGCTCATGCGGCCATGTGCAACACGCACTAGACAAGCAAGACCGTGACACTAGGGATTTAGCACAACTTCGCATCACCAGCTCATCCACAAGTAATTGGCAGGTGGAGGCAGTAAACAAGATCATCAAGAAGAACCTAAAGACCAAGCTTGAAAGCTTGAAGGGGTCTTGGGCGGAAGAACTCCCACAAGTGTTGTGGACGTACCGCACCACACCCAGAATGTCAATAGGCGAAACTCCCTACTCGCTAGCATTTAAGGCAGAAGCAGTAACTCCGTTCGAGATAGGGCTACCATCTTCGCGTGTAGAGTCTTTGAATTCAACTCAAAATGACCAACAACTACGAATGAGCCTAGATTTACTTGAATAAAGAAGGAACGCAACCCACATAAGGGTGGCACGGTACAAGAGCCAAATTGCCAAGTACTGCAACTCCCGAGTAAAGGTAAAATGCTTCCAAGTGGGCAACTTAGTGTTGAGGAGGGCGATGTTAAACACCAAAGAACTCAATAGTGGAGTAATTAGGCCAAATTCGGAAGGACCATACCAAGTACCAAAGTGGCATGCCTAGGCACCTACTACCTTGAGGACATGGACGAGAATAAGATCATCCATCCTTGGAATGCTGAACACTTGAAAAAGTACTTTGAATAAAATGTAATTCAAGTTGTCAATGAATAAAGTAAAGTGTTATTTTCTTCTTCTTTCAAAAGGCTATCTTAATTTAAGTATATTGATGTTGTCAAAAACTTAAATTGGGGGTAACCAAGATAGAGAAATAATCAAGAGAAATTATTCCTTCTAAGTTTAAAATTCTCGGGTTACAACCTAAAGGAAAGATAAAGTTAGCAAAGTAAATGTTCTAGAAGTAAAAAGCAACAAAAGGTGTGGTCATCAAGGCCCCCCGGAGCTGCTCCTATTGGAAGAGCCTGACTCCTTTCAAGTACGCCTTGGAAATTGTGAGAGTTGTAGTTGGACGACAACTCGCAACTTCTCGAGCCTCTGCCAGCTCCGACTTAAGCTCTTCAGAGTTGGACGACAAAAAAGAGCGGGTATGGCGCAAATTCTTAGAAAGGTGATGAAAAGTCGAGGAAAAGTGCATAAATGCCTACAAATTCCAAGGTAATAAGTTATCCTACATACTTACATCAATGTATGGATATAAAAAGTGGAGTTATTATACCTCGTGCATCAAACGGGTCCCTTCCTTCAAAACTTGGGAGGCGTCTCCTATCGTAAAGGGAGTTGAAGAAGATTCTATTTCACTCCATAGATTGGAGGCTAAGGTCTTCTCCTCATGCGGGTCTAAAGTAGGATGGTATGGCCCTAACAGCAGGAAAGAGTCGAATCCAGGAGGAAGGCCGAATAAAGGTGTTGGAGGCATGCAAGAGCTAGTCTGAACTAGAGAAGTGGCGTGGTCAAATCCAAGACCGGGTTCGTCAAACTCTGGGTCTGATCCGATGTCTAAGTCCTCTAGAACCTCGAGAAAATGAAGGTCTCTGTCTTCACTAGATGGAAGGGGAAAACCCTCGAGGTAAGGTCCACCGTGTCGTCGGTGGGAGGCCTAGTGAGAGGGCGAGAAGTTTGGCGGGTCATTGTATGAAAGGCACACCTGAGCGAAGGCTCGTAGTCCATGACAGCTAGACATGGGTAAAAGATGTTAGCCGACATTTCTAATATTCAAAGTCAATGTACCCCGCAGGTGCTGGACTCCAAAGAACACGATCTAAGTGTTGGGACTCACTTACTTCAAACTCAGACTTGACTACCAAGGCCTTAGGTCGAGTCCTATTTCCAGAAGAGGAGGCTAAGGTGGGGCGTACTTCATCCTTATAGTCAAACGAAAAATCCATGAGCAAATTTCAAAGAATGTGCATGCGAAGAAGCAAAAGTTCGAAAAGGCGCTTAAAAATTGGCAAGTCTCTACAGAGGGAGCCTAAGTAGCCTAAAAATTCGAAAAAATGCTTAACATGTCGAGTCTCTACAGAGGCCCTAAGGAACATTTCAGTAAAAAAAGTGCTAAAAGAAGGGACAAGTCGCTATATAGAGGGCGAGTCTAAATTAAGAGGGCCTACCTAGCCTAAATTTTGAAAAGGTGCCTAAATGTAGTAAGTCTTTGAAAAGAAAGCCTACTTGGCAAAAATTTCAAAAAAGGTGAGTCTCTGAAAGGAGCCTACTTGGCCAAAAAGAGCCAAAAGGTGGCAAGTCTCTGTAAAGGGAGCCTACTTGGCCAAATTTCTTTAAAATGCCTAAAAATGGGACACTCTAAAAAGAGAGCCTACTTAGCTGCAATTTTCGAAAAAGTGCTCAAAAGAGGTGAAACTCTAAAAGGAGAACCTACTTGACCATAATTTTGAAAATTGACTAAAAATGGTCTATAAAAAAGAGAACCTTCTTAACAACAAACTACTCTTCAAATTCCAGCAACAAAGTATGTACGAAAATGAAGAGTAGGGATAATGTTATAGGCTCAAATATCCCAAAATACTCGGGCAAGGCTGGGATCCCACCCGGGGGTCGACCAAATGGAGGCCACAACCCCAAAGGGGTCAGCCAAGGAGGGGGGGGGGGGGGGG